>VWZL01005217.1:118685-163054 GCA_013396915.1 Stercorarius parasiticus | reverse complement strand
CGCGGGTCCGGCTCCGGGGGGAGCGGAGCTCCGGCGGGCCCGGCCCTCCGGGGGCTGAAGCTGGGGGGGTGGGGTCGGGACAGGGCAGCGGCCGGCGCAGGGACAGCGGGGTCCCCGGGGGTGCGGGGGTCCCCGGCGGTCCCTCCCGCCGCGGGTCTGTCCCAGCAGCTCTCCCCCGCCGCGGGTTTGTCTCAGCCGCGCTGCTCTCCCTGGCAGGGAGGAGGCAGTGGACTTTGCAGGTGTTTGTGTGCTTCAGTGGGAGCCGCCTTGTCCTCTTCCACGTTCTCGTCCCACGCCAAGGCGCTGCTTGATCACTGTCACCATAATGATCCAGCCCTATAAAGCCTCTGAGGCCTGTAGGAAACAGATGCCTATAGAAACTGATCCTCCCTAGTGCACTTTGCCCCCCCGGTATACAGCAGAGCCTGGGCAGATTCATCTCTGCCAAAGGTTGTCCCTGATGCCCTTAGGAATGTGCCTTGCTTCTGCATTTTAAAAACCTTCACCTAGAGGAAGTAACTATCATTGTGGCATGTATGGTACTTAAACTTAGTCCTTTTCTATAGATGAAGTTCCTTCGCTGTGGTTTATACAATATATCCTAGGTGGATGCACGTGTGAGTGTGCTCTGACCCTTCATGGGCAGCAGACCCAGAAAGCCCTGAAGATGTGGGGGCTGGAGGGGTCTCCTGGCTGTAGGCTTCTGTCCTCACCTGTGCCAAATTGTCATCTCTTTGGATTTGGGCAGAAGACCAGTATTTTCCCGTTTAAAATGTTGGTTAAGTGGGATTTGTATTTCTTAGCGTGATTTGATCAGTTGTGCAGTGTAGGGTCAGTTACTGGTAGGTGAGAGGGAACTGACGTTACTGGTCCCGGCTATGCTGGTGCAGTGCCCATTAAACTCTTGGCGGTGGTAGGTTGCCATGTGGTAGTGGAAACAGGTGCAGGTGCAGGCCGGTGTGTCCCAAAACCTGAGGGGAGGAGAGTCCTGTGAGCAAGGCAGGGAAGTCCCAGGGCTGCTCAGGAGTCCTGCCTTACAGCCATGCTTATTCTCCTCCCGGTGTCTTTCAAACAGAGGAATCTGCCTCTTGAAAAGGTGTCGGTTCTCTACCAAGCAGCATCAGATCAGATTTAGAAAAGACCTTTTGAATGTCAGCTTCGCTAAGCTGTTGTCAGTCGCACAGACAGCTCTCTGCTTTCCTCTTCCTATCCCCATCTCTTCTACCCTGAAGGAGCGCTGAATTTTTAGGCTGCCAGACTAGTGTCTTCTGGCACTGCTTTGCTGCTGAGGAATGGTGATTTTTGAACCCACTGCGTGTGAGGTGGTTGGAATTTGGTTTGTGCTTAGTGGGGAGGTGGCTGGGTAAGAGAAGGAACGAAGGGGCAGTGCCTTCTTCTCATGGTCGTGATGACATTGAGAACATGGCTTTGTAACTTGAGGCGCTGGGACATGAGAGGTATGAGATGATGAGCAGAGTGCTTGGCCAGGATTTAATCTGACAGGCAGGAAGGAGCGAAACATGACTGAGAAGTTGGAGTTAAGTGTCTAACCTTTTTGCAGGCTGCAGATACCTTGGCTGTGCGACAGAAGCGACGGATCTATGATATCACAAATGTTCTGGAAGGCATCGGGTTGATCGAGAAGAAATCCAAGAACAGTATCCAGTGGAAGTGAGTGACAGAGAAGGTCTAAATCATTCACACGTCCCTTCTACTCCAGGTCTCAGTGACACTGGGGTTAAAATGCCCTGCTCAGAGCAAGGTTCCTCAGTGATCTGTGCATGCTTGTACTTTTAGAGAACAAATCTTATGAGGAGCAGCTGAGGAAACTGGGATTGTTTAGTCTGGAGAAAAGAAGGCTGAGGGGAGACATTATCGCTCTCTACACCTACCTGAAAGGAGGTTGTAGAGAGGTGGGGATCAGTCTCTTCTCCCAAGTAACAAGTGATAGGACAAGAGGAAACGGCCTCAAGTTGTGCCAGGGGAGGTTTAGGATGGGTATTAGGGAAAATTTCTTCACCAAAAGGGTTATCAAACACTGGAACAGGCTGCCCAGGGAAGTGGTGGAGTCTCCATCCCTGGAGGTATTTAATAGCTGGGCAGACGTGGTGCTGAGGGACATGGGGTAGTGGTGGTTTTGGCAGTGTGAGGTTGATGGTTGGACTTGATGATCTGAAAGGTCCTTTCCAACCCAGACGATTCTATGATTCCCCAGCCAGGCTATGCTCATGGTAGTAACGAGGAAAGGTAAAGTACGTATGGTGTGTCTCTTTTACAGCAGAGCTGCTATTTTGGTACATACTACCAGCACCTTGGGCTAGAAAAGATGCCTGTCATGGCGCTGGGGATGGGGGAGAGCCTGGCTGGTCTGCGGGATGTAGGCAGATGTACCAAACGTTACTGTGCTGCAAGGTGGGGATCTAGAGCAGGTGTAGATGAGGCTTTCTGGGTGATCCAGCCTTGAAGTATGACGGGGTAAGGAAGATGGCAACCTCTCTGAGAGGTTGATGCATGTCACTCCTTTTGACTTTGCGCAGAGGTGTGGGTCCTGGCTGCAACACACGTGAAATAGCTCACAAACTTATCGAGCTGAAGGCAGACATAGAGGACCTGGAGCAGCGGGAACAGGAGCTGGAGCAGCAGAAGATGTGGGTTCAGCAGAGCATCAAAAATGTTACAGAAGACGTGCAGAACAGTCGATATCCTTTGTGTGAACTGATTACTCCATCTCTGTGTTTGCTTGCTGGGCTGGAGAGCAGAGACCTGAGGGCTGGGTTGGTGCTGCCCTGCTCAGGGCGGAGGGGTGGCGGTGACCTGATGTTGCTGTGCTGAAAGGGTCAAGAGGCAGTGCCTGCCTTTGAAATTAGGATAACTCTGTCCAGGCTGGGAACCATCTTTCTCTGGGGCGCATGGCTTCTCGTCTGGCTTTGAAGTAAAAAATGCTGTATTGTTTAGTGTGGTGAGAGAAGGGCTTCTCTCTGAGCCACAAGTGCCACTTTGTCCAGTGCAGAGCTGCTCTTGTGGGTTGCCTGTCTTAGGATGTCAGCTCTGATGAGTATGTAGCTTTCTGGGAATGGCATTTCTTGCGCTCAGGAAGGAAACGCCAGGTGCCCTTTGAGTTCTCTGTCTGCATGGGAAGCTGCAGCCTTTCTCCTTAACCTTGGAAACATTAGCATATGTGACACACGAAGATATCTGCAAGTGCTTCACAGGTAAGGAGATACGTCTCCATCATAAAGATATAACTCTGCAGCCCTATCAGTCTGTCCCAGCTGCTCTCCTTTCTCCAGGGAAGAGGAGGCAGCGACCCACAGGCTGCCCAACAGCATCAAGTTAAACGTAGTGCGAGCTCTGATGCCATCCTGGGTTTGTGTACGACTGAGTTGTAGCTTTTTTGTCGCCATCAGAGGGGACAGGTCGTTTCTTTTACTTGTGTTTAAAGGAACCTAGCTGCTATTCCTAAGGAAGTCTTTTTGCTGGGTGTCACTATGTAGGTGTATGTGTGTTACGTTAGAAGCTTTTCGAGGGCTTGGGTAGGCAATGTTCTAATTAATAGGAAGCAAATTTTATTGCATGGTAGAAATCTGGGTGTAAGCAGGAAAATAGTATAAAAAGTCATCCCTCAGCTGCATCTTGCCCTCTACCAACAAGAGGGAGGTAGTGAATGCAAGAAGGAGGTAGTGAAGAGTGGGACAGAAGGGAATACACAGCTTGCTGTGACCTCACTCCCTTGTCTACTGCCTTCCTAAAGCTGTGAGATGCCTGTACAAAAAGCCATGTGTCCTGTCTGTGGGGCAAAAGTGAAGAAAACCCACGGGAGTCTCTGTTTCTTCTCTATTGCCAATTTTAATGATAGCTGTAGGACCAAAAAAAAAAAAGTAGAAAATCCCCGGTGGTCAGCATGCAATACGACAGCCTGCAGTATATAAACTGTTCTCAGCTGTGGCAGCGTGGAGTTGCAGCTCCTTTCTGCTTCGGTGGACTCCTGACCTCTCCCGACCCGCTGCAACCCACATCTGCTTGCTTGCAGCAGAGATTGAAGCTGTTTATCCTGCCTCCACCCCCTCCCCCCCTCCCCGTGTGTAATCTCCAATTTGTCTGGCTCTGTCCTCATCTCTCCAACCTCTTCTCACCCTGCGCTTCATCAGCTCTTCTAGTTTTCATCTTTGCCTCTGTGTGCTTTCCTTTTTCACCAGACTTTACACTGCTCGAGTTCCTGCTGGTAATTTATGCATCACCACCCCCTTTGCTTTACTGTCTCTTCTGATTTAAGCTAGGACTTTTTGGGGGCAGGGAGTGGGTTTTCAGTTTGACAGTACTTGGGGCCAGATAACTTGTAACAGTCTGGAAGAGTTTACTGGAGACCAGCAGACAGCTTATTGCTTGGTTGATTGAGTGCTTTGCATTTTATTGCACCTGGGTTTTTTTGTAAACTGGTTTGCATCTAAAGTCAGACCAAACCAAAATGCACAGAGATTAGGTTTTACTGAGGGCAAGTCTGAATTCCTGCTAGAACAGAGGCTTGATCCGTGTTTTTCTGTTGTCTGTTCAGTTTTCCTGTATGAATATGCCTTGCATGACTTTTTTTTTTTTTCCTCCCCTCTCCTGAGCGTTTGAGCCTTGCAGAGGTTCTTTGTTGGACCTTTTGTGTTCTTGAGCTGTGGTGCAGGCTGAATTTCAGCTCCTGTTTTTTCTGATTGACTGCTATTGAACTTGCTTTCTCAAAGTGAGCTAGGGTTTGAAGATTTCTATGCTTGGACTGTTGTCAAATACGGATTTATTACTTGGTTTAATTAAAAAAAAAAACACCTAAGAATATGTTAGTTTTTACTGACTGGGAAACATAATTTCCCCATCTGTGGCTGTGATGGCACTTGGAGAATCAAAAAGGAAGTGCAAACACACTGTACAGTTTTGTAAAAGTAGTTGGGATGTAGCTATCAAGGGCAATAGAAACACAACGCTTGTATTTGAAACTAACGCGTCTTAAAGCTTGAGCTTGTGTCTTTGAGCTTTATTATGCATTTTTAATGTCTCTTAACAATATTTTTCTTAAGTGCAGATTTGTTAAAGGAATCCCATCTTATTGACAAATCCTGTGGTATTTTTAATCCCTGTACCTTTTGCTGATCTGACCTTTGATTGCCTGCCTGAAATTAAAGAATGTGCTCTTCTGCTGTCCGCTCGCTCTCATTGCTCTGGGGATCTTCTGTGTTAATTATCAAGCGAAGCTTAATGCAGAATACCGGTGAAGTGTGAATACTAACCACACTAAAACTTAAACATTCAAAGTGAAAGCTGCTAACTGCTCGGTCTGAATGTTCACAGTGCTGGTATTTCTCTGTTCACGTTTCTCTAAATCCCAATATGGACTGGAAGCTGCTCACCTGTGACTGTTGCGTTATTAGGGGCACAGGCCTTAAGGAGCTGCAGAGCTTGGAAAGACGCTGTCAGCCTGGCTCCCAGCCCAGCATGTGCTGGGCTCTGTGCAGGGTCCAGTACAACTAGCACCAGGCAGCTCTCTTGCCAGTAGAGACTGGGGGGTGTTGGTTTTGGGTATTGGTACTCCAGCACCGAGGCTGCCATGCTGTTGGCAGCCTGGCTTCTGAGCCTATTCAACACCATCTCTCTGCTGGCACTGCAGCTCTTCGAATTGTGCGCTCTTTTGTTTATAATTCACATCGAAAAGCTTGTGACAACAGGATGAAGGATCCTTCCCTTAGGATTCACTTGTTCTTAGTGAATTTAAGCCAGCCCTTCTGAGGGAAAGAAAGGTTAGTCCTGTTAAGGATGCTGCTAAAAAACTCTAGGATTGCTTTGGAAGAAACTTCACGGGTTCCTTGCGCCCTGGGGAGTTGGTGCATTGGGAGCTGTATGATATCTGTAGCAGCTCAGGTGGGCGTCAATGGCAATCTTCTGCAGAAGGGAGTGCGGGAGATGGGGGCAGCAGGCAGGGAGGTGCTTTGAGGAGGGGCTCTTTGTCAGTGCTTAATTATCATGATAACAGTCTGTGCTCACTGAATGCTGACCAGTCTGTTTTCACAGGAGACACCCTCCTTGCGATTCGAGCCCCATCAGGCACACGTTTGGAGGTTCCCATCCCCGAGGTGAGTGATAAATGCGTGGTCAGGGTGCAGGAGTGTGCATGTTGGGACAGGGGTTGTTGTTGGATTGACCAGGCTGGGAGTTGGCAGTCAGGGGTTTGATGGAGTCGGAGGAACCGGCAGCCCAAGGAAGGCTCCAGATATTAAATAACTGCCAGCAAAGTCTGTTGTTTGGAAGTACACGAGTAATTGCAGGAGCACCAGGGGAGAGGATAGTCCTGGGTGTCAGGGGAATTCTGTGTGGAACCATGCTGAACTGTCTGGACAGCATGTCTTGCCTCTGGGAAATTCTGACCTGTTTGGAAAGGGTATTTCATGTATGATTGTGTTTTGCTTTTCACTTTTCTTAGGGCCTAAATGGGCAGAAGAAATACCAGATCCATCTGAAGAGCACAAGCGGTCCCATTGATGTTCTCTTAGTAAACAAAGATGCTTGGAGCTCTCCTCCTGTCGTACTACCCGTCCCTCCCCCCGAAGACCTCATTCAGTGCCAGGCAGTTGCACCCTCCAAACCACAGATCCCACCGCTCGCCCACTTCCAGGAGGCATCCGTTCCCAGCAGCACCCAGCCCTCTACACCGACACCTACCAGCACTCAGGACCATAGCCCTCCCGCGCAGAAAGCCGCCAGCACAGGTGAGAGGGAGCCTACAGGAGGCAGAGACGGGATGATGGCAGACAAAGGAGAGGACGTTCCTTGGCTGGTCATGCAGCACTGTCAGCTCCTGGCAAAGGGGGCACCTCTGCCTTTGCTGCCATGAGCCTTCTCTTTTGTCGTGATTAGCGGGACTGTCTGTGTTAATGGAAATAAGACACTTGGCTTGAGGGGGTAGTGTCAGCCCGGAGGAGCAGTGGTGGGGGGAGAGACTGATCATGCAGATTTGTTGATTAGCAGAAGTTTGTAAAAGGGTCTTTTTGAGTCTCGTGTTCAACTTTCAGTTTGAAAAAGAGACTGTCAGAAATACTAGATTGGTTGGTTGTACCTTTGTCCAGCCAAATTTTGAAAGCCTCTAGCCATGGAGATCCCCACATTCTGTGGTGAGCTCTTCCAGGGCTGCAGCACCCTCTCAGTGAATTCATTTTTCCTGATGTCTGGATCCTTTGAGCAGTATCTCGTGCCTGTTCTGCATGTTACAACGTTTAGCACCACCGAGAAGTTCTTAATTTTTGTAATTGCCTCTCAGGTAGCTGCGAGCTGCTATTAGATTGCTCTTAGACTTCTCTTTGCCTGGCTGAAAAAGCCGAGCTCCTTCCACCCCTTTGTAGGCCATGTGCCACAGGCCGTCTTGGTAGCCCTCACACGGATCTTCTCCACATGTTTCTTGAACAGGAAGATGGCCAAAGCTGGACACAGTAGTCCAAAGTGCAGCCTCAGCCCTGAGCAGGCAGATAGTAACTTCCATCCCTTAATGTGCTTCTCCTGGTGTAGCTCACTACCTGGCTCGTGTTAATTGCTGTGAGAGCATGTTCTTCACGTGGCACCACCAAGGCTGCTCTCCAGCAGGACCTGGGAGTTTTTGCTGGGTGGAAGCAAGAAGCCTTCTTCCTATGCAGCCGTTTGTGCTTGGCCAGTGTCGCCAGTGAGGGTTTGGTCTGTGCTGCAGCAGCTTGCTTTGGGGCTGGTGGGAGATGACAAGCCTCTGTGTGTCTGTTGTTTCTTCCAGAATGCGGTGTCTCAGTGGCAGAGTCCAAGACCAGCGGCGACTTTGACCCCCTCAGCACCGCGTCCGCGTCAGCCAGCCAGCCAGCTGGGTTAGATACCCAGCCGCTGCAGTCCTCTGCCTCCCTGGACAGCAGCTCCGTCCTACCCAGCCCCTCTACCTCCTTTGAGCCCATCAAGCCTGACCCCACAGGAAGTGAGTATGCTCCCTCATATCACGTGTCGCTTCAAAAGCATGCTGCTCGGAGTGAGGGAAAGGCTGCAGGTCCTGGAGGGAGAAGCTGAACTCTGTTCTGCCTTCACTGTCAGCCAGACTTTGCAAGGGATGAGCATTTCCCTCTGAGGGTGCTGGGAAACCTGGTAAGAAGGTGACTGTGTCATGTCTAGTGTCCTGACGCTTCCTGTGGCGACAGTACTAGAAAATCTGCAAGGGACACTCGAGTGACACACATCTCTGCTGTTACATGTAGGATTATTCCCTTTCAGTCCCTTCTCTAGTACAAGGTCCAAGCTATAGAATTTCCAGCTGTCACTGAGAGCACCTTTGTAACTCATGGAGAGTTTTCCTTTATTAGCTCTTGTCTCTTTTCCTCAGGAATATTTTTTTATCTTTAGTGACCTTGCAGTTTGGTCTTAGTGATCTCCCAGCGTATATTTGGGGAGCTCCTTCATGTGCTTGGTGAGGTGAAAGGGGCTTTAAAAAAGGAACATTTGAGCTTTATGCCAGGAGATGTCAGGGTGGCCCAAGGAGAGAAAAGCATCCTCTGGGTAAGACACACTGCTTGAATGTTTTGAAGCCCACCTTCACTGCAGAAACACTCTAGGTTAGAGAGTTACAGTTAGAAGAGGAAATCTTGCTCAAATGTAGCTCGCACAGTGCTTTTCTCACGCTTCTGCTGCCAGTGTGTCTGAGAGAAGCTTGAACTGTGTGTCTTCATCTTGGAGTAGCCTTGATGGTGGAATTAGGTCTTTGGTGTGTGTATAGCTCACCATATCCCAGTGGGCCCACGCTGACTCTCTGAAGGCATGTCCTCATCCTGCACAAGATAAACCAAGGGGGTGTACGGAAGCTGGTGTTGTGTGAGCCTTACATACAGGCGATTACTCTTGAGCTGCTGACTGTGATAACATGTTCATGTCCCGGGGCTCCTACAGATCTCTTTTAAAGTAGTTGAGCATAAGTATTTTATTCCTTATCATTTCAGCAGAAATATGTGATATGGGGTGTGGGAGCAGAATTTCTGGATGACATAGGATGATTTGGGCATGTGAGGAGCACAGTAGGTGATGATGCTGCAAAGCATTTCAGACTCTTCATGTGACGATGCAAACTATATGGTTTGTTGCATTTGCAGTACTGGAACTTCCCAAAGAACTGTCAGAGATGTTTGATCCAACGAGAGGTATGTTCATTCCCTGACCACGGCTTTGTTCTGTGCCCATCTGCCCCCAGAAGTGGGACAGTTTGTTTTATTCTCTCCCTTTTGGATTATTTTGGGGTTGTGATTTTGTAAGGTGCTTGTGGTTGTTGGTGGCTGCTGGCTCTCTTTGGTTACGCACTCTTAAAATTACTGGTTTCTGTGTGTGTTTTTCTGTCTTTATGTTGCCAGTAACCTCTGGTAGCTTGCCCTACAGTGTGCAGACGAGGGCTTTCCTGTCCCCGTGCCAACGCTAATCTGGGCTCTGGCTTCCCATGCTCTTTCTCCAGCTTGTCGGCACCATGTAAAAGAAAAAATCCCTGTTCGTCTTGTTCCAGCTGTAGCCTGCCCGAGGCTAATCCAAGCAAATAATCTAGGAAGATAGTCTTCTCTCTTTGACATATCCCTCTGTGGTTTTGGTGGTGCTGGTAATTTTGGAGCAGTAAGGGAGGGGATTCCTTGTGTTAGGAGTTCTGCCTCTGCCCAAGGAATGTCTGGGTTTCACTGCCTAATGGTGGCACGGACTCTGGGCTAAGGGCAGGAGAGGTGAAGGAATTTGGTCTAACACAAGCCTAAATTGGGAAACGTTGGGGTTTTTTTGCACATTTATTTCCCTTCAATGCTGGCATAATCCTTTCTAACCCCACAGCTAGGCAGAGCCGAGTACACACAAGCGCTTTTGTGGTGGTGACAGGATGCGTACAACAACAGTCCCTAGTTCTGTGCTCTTGCAGGCGTTTGTGAAAGTGCTGTCTTTGTGTAGGGACCCCACAGTCCCAAATGCAGATGCAGAACCGCCTGATCTGTGTGCTGGGAGTCCCGGGCTCCGCACTCGGGCTGGAGAACACCTTTCCTCCTTGCTCAGTACCCGCTGCTGTACACAGTGGATAAAGTCTTGGTAATGACCGAAGGCAGCTGAAGAGTAAATGTGACTTCACAACATGAAACACAAACTGCTGCGAGGCCCCTGCCCATGTAGAAGATCTAGCTTGACCCAAACTAACTACTACGGGACACTATTAAAAAGGAGATGTTTGCTGTTTACAGTAACGTATGTTGTTTTATGGAGAATTCTTCCCAATTTGGAGGGGGAAGGTAGAGAAGAACAAAAGGAAGGACAAAACAGCCAACAGCTACAGAGACTGGAAAAAAGCAACGCTACAGACTTTGGAGCAATGGGCCTTGCAGTGTGCTCCACACAGCCTCTTTCATCCCTGTGTGATCCCAGTAATACTGCCCTGGCACTGGCTGCTGCTTTAAGGCTATGCAGTTTAAGCTGCAAGAGCCTGGAGTTCTTCCCTAGAATTACTTTTTCTACATGGTTTTCTCTCTCTTTTGAATGGCTGCTTAATAACTGCTTGTTTTAAACTTGTATCCTGGAAAAAAACCTTGAATTTCAACACACACATATACACACCCTGCTGTATTACCAGCCCTGATCTAAGAATGCAGGCTCCGCATTTAATTGCTATTTATTGAAGCTGGTATTAGTCCTGTCGAGTCCCTTGGTTTTGAAATTCTCTCATCTCATGGCACTGAATTAGACAGGTAAGTTCCTGTCCTCTAGGGAATAGCCTGCTGTGGATAAGTGTCTTGAAAACGGGCTCATCTGAGGTTTCTTTTGTGAAAGCCTATTTCAAGTGTATCTCATCAACCCTGTTAGATCAAGTTAGATATTCACTATCTTAACTTGGTAAAGCGAGAGAGGTATTCAGAAAGTTGTTTTCAAACGCTCAGCTTCTTAAAGAAAAGAGATCGACTTGCACATGCTTTATCTGGGTTCTTGTCTGTCTGCCCTTCAAGTGCCTCCTGAACCTACCAGCCAAGAGTAACAAGGCTGGAGGAAGAAATGACATTTCAGAGATAATTAATTTTTTTACAGTTTTATGGGGGCAGTAGAGGGGAGAGAGTTTGGGGCAGCAGCTAGTGTGGTAGTGCAGCGGGAAGGCACAGCCCGTTGTATGCAGGAGACTGGTGTACAGTTGAGCTACAGCAGGCAGAACCCCCCTGCAGAATTTTTTGATGTAGCTTGGATTGTCTGACACGGATTTCCCTTTGCCCGTGGCAGGAGGCCTGCGGCACACGCCGTGCCTTAGCAGAGAGAGGATAACAGGGGTGAGGGCCAGAAAAGACTGGGAAGGGCGGGACACTGCACAGGAGCAGAGCGGGAAAGCCGAGTACATTGCTTAACCACGCTTGTCTCTTCCCCAGAATGTATGAACTCTGAGCTACTGGAAGAGCTGATGTCATCTGAAGGTGAGTCTTTGAGTCTCCTCTTCATGGCGTGGCCTTCCTGGAGGAGGAGGGCCATGCTGTGTGACTTTACCCAGCTGACAGCCGTGCCACTGCAGACTCCCCCTCATCTTCTCTGGCACACAGAGTGTTTGGAACACAGACTCTGTTCTCGCTGTCCCGCCAATGCCTGAGAGGGACCAGAAGAGCCTGTCTCTTCCGTATGGCAAGGCTGATTTGAAGCAAGCTCAAAGACCGTTGCTGCGAGGTGGCCTCCTCATGGCTCTGCAGCTCAGCGCCCATTGGCAGCTCTTGGATAGGTGTGGGAGTCCTGAGTTTTGTAACCAGCCCTGGGCTTCTCTTTCCGCAGTGTTTGCTCCCTTGCTCCGCCTCTCCCCTCCGCCTGGAGATCACGACTACATCTATAACCTGGATGAGAGTGAAGGCGTCTGTGACCTCTTTGACGTGCCTGTCCTCAATCTCTGACTTCTCAGCGCGGCTGTGAGCCTCGCAAACACAGACCATTTTGTAACGCTTTGGAAAGTGTCTATTTTTGGATTCCTTTTGTGCTAGAGCTCGATGAGCGAGTGATTCAGAGATGCTCTCGTATGGACTCAGAACCAAGAGATGTGGACTTGCAGGCTGGGAGCTTCCCCGTAGCTTTTTCCTCTTCCTCTCTTGCACGTGCGAGGTGCATGTGCAACTCGCCCCACCGCATCTCTCTCTCCACTGGATTCTTGGCCTCACTTCAAAGGGTCTGTGTTTTGAGTGTTCTCAGTTCACCCGTAGAGTTTGCCCATGTGCCTCTCCAAGCTTCCTCAAATCTGCATGCCTTGGTTTTTCCTGCACTCCTAGAGGCACTTTGCACCTCCTAGGTACCAGCTGCTACAAGGAGCCCTGATATCGTGGTCAGTTCACAAGCCTGGAGGTAGTTAGCTCGATTTCTCAATGTGAGTGGTTCAGATTGGGGCGGTTTTATTTCTGAATGACAACAAGGGAAAAAAAAAAAAAATGGCACGGAAGTGTCCATTTCTTCCAGTGACTCCAGACCAAGCTAGTATGTTTTACAAGAAAAAGCACTTTTTTTAGCCAGCTGTGCCTCCTAGTGGGACTCGGGAGTTGAGCGTTCCTAGTAGGACCCAGGAGCTGAGGCTTTCCCTGTGCACCAGCAGGAACGCCGGTTCTGCGTTCACCAGTCTGCTAATGCACGAGCCTGGGGGCTTCTTGTACGGCAGCTGTGCTGTTTCTACAGGGCTAAAGAAGAGGTGCCAGTATAGTTTGTTTTTTTTTTAAATTTGTATTTGTTTTTGCCTGAGTGAAGAGATGTTTGAAAGGGTAAGACTGCTTCAGCTAGTGCCTGTAAGGTACTCCAGGTACATCAGAGCCTGCTCATATTTGCGAATAACTGTCTTCTCCAACCATTGCACTTGAGCCTTCAACTGTCTAAAAGGCGACCAAGCAGTAACAATTCAGTAGTATTTTTGCTGTGACAAGTTACGTAGGTGTTGTCAAAATAGTGCTTTCCCCCCCCACCTTTTTCTCTCTTAGCATCTGCTTAGGATCAGGCTTTCTGTATATTTGAATTTGCTCCGCTAGTGTCCGTACCCACGCTCCCAATTCCTGATCCTGTCGCAGGTCGCTGCCTAGTGTGATGCTTTCTCTGCATCATTTTTCCACAAGATTTCCTTCATTGCATTGTATGGAAGGTCTGCTGTTGGGTTCGTTGTGATGATCAGATGGTACCAGTCGTTACAATGGTCTGGCAGTACCAGACCCTGGTGCATTTTAGTTGGAGCAAAACGCCCTGATGGATTTGTGTTGTATTTTGCAAGCCCCAATTTTGGTTTTTAGTCAGATCCTCTATTTGAGCGTCTTCAGTTTTGCACATCTTCCTGCTGACGTGGTGGTAGCAGCCTGTCCTGCCTTCCCTGCTCTGCAAACTGCCGAAGAGAGGGCCAGGCCAGGAGCATGGCTGGCCATCCCAGAGAGGTAGCTTGTAGCCATCCACGTAACCAGCTGATGTTTAACTTCTCTGCTTGGCTGCTCACCGCCTGTGAATCACACAACCAGCTGGAGCGCCAGCAATAAAAGATGTAAAGTCTTCAATTCCTGGAGGCCGCAGAGGTGAGAAGAGCGTGTGCTTGGGACCTGCGTCCCCGAGGTCGCTCCTTGGGCCATCCTGTTCTGTGTGGCACTCCTCCAGAAGAGCTTGTTCCTCTCTGCAGTCCTGAAACACCGTCGTCCTCTGGGAAAAGCCTGAAGAATTCAGGAGGAACAACGGGATGCTCTAGTTTGGCAGTGGGCAGCTGCTGCCAGCGATACAGCCGTGGCGTGGGACCCCGCCGGGGGTGACCTTCCAGCCTGCATGCAGCCAGTCCCCAAACCTTCCCTCCTCCGCGTGGAAGCTGACCGAGCTCCCTCGGTCCTGCGCGCGTTAGCTAGGCTCCATGGCTTTGGTGTAGCTTGAGCTCTTCTCTGTGTACTGCCTGTCCCTCACCCTCCCTCCAAGTGTTTGTGTTCGCCACCTTTGGAAAAGGATAACCCAGAGGAAAAAATTTACAGTTGCTAATGAACTTTTGATTCATATATAAAGATTATTTTTATACTTTTTTTGCAAGGAAAGAAAAATTGCGTGTAATATTTGTACAGTGTTCTCTGACGTGAATAAACAAACACAAAAAAAACCCCACCAAACTTTCCAGAGTTTCCCACCCCCACCCTGGCCTGTGCCTCTGGGCTCCGGAGGGACGGGTCCCCCACAAGAACAGTGGGGTGCCACCATCCCCCCTTTCCCAGCAAGGAGGTGGGTCGCATGGAGCCCGCGTCAGCTCAGGTGAGGGGGCCGGGCAGTGTGGGGACCGGCAGCGGGGCGCTCCGGGAGGCGGGGAGGCAGCGGCGACCCGGAACTGCGGGGCGGCGGGGCGGGGAGCTGTGCCGAAGGGTGCCGGTGCCTCTGCGGGAGCCATGCCGCCGCCCAAGGACGTGGTGAAGATCGCCATCCAGATGGTGGGAGCCATCCCGCAGCTCATTGACCTCCAGCAGGTACCGCTCGGCACCCCCAAACCCCCCTGCCGGACCCCTGACCCTGGCTGATGGCTGCTCTCTCCCTTGCAGACCAAGCCCCTCGCCTCCGTGCTCAAGGACGTCTGCGATGCGTGAGTACTACACCCACTCCCCACCACCGGCTCGTGACAGCCTGCCACCGGGCTGCCGCCAGCCCGGCAGCGACCAGCAGTAGCCGTACAGAGCAGTGACCGGCTGCCCGTCGCTGCAGGTGGAGCCTGCCCAATGCCGAGCACTATGCCCTGCAGTACACAGATGGCCCGCAGACCTACATCACTGAGTCGGTGAGACGCCCACCCACCTCTCCCTGGCCCCACCGGCACGGTGCTCACCGCTCACCCATTCCTTTCTCCTTACAGAACCGTGGGGAGATTAAGAACGGGAGCATTTTACGGCTGACCACCTCCCCGGTACATTCCTCTGTCCCCCTGTCTCCTTCTCCACTGCGTGCTCTGGTGGGATGTCCCCCTGTGATGGGGCGATGTGGTGCTCCAAGCCCTCTGCCGCTGCCTTGCTCGGCGACTTCTGGCTCATGACGGCTCCTCTCGGTGCCTCAGGCCCAGCAGACCTGTCTCAACCTTCATCCTCCCTCTGCAGAGCCTGGGGGAGTTTGAAGAGAAACTAAATCATCCTGAGATGCTTTGGATGTGTGGGCCAACTCATCAAACGTTCTTAGCTTTGCGCCGGCCTTCCTCACCACCTCCTGGTTTCTGCTCTAGTGGCTCTGTCTCGCTCCAGCTCCTCACCAGGGCTGCTCTAGCCCAGGCCTCCTTCCAAAACTTGTGCTTAAGCTCTTCCAACCTCCTCCAAGCTTCTTGCTGTCTTTCAGTGAGCCTCTTTGGCTTCATTCTTTCCTTCCTGGTAGGACCAAGAAGCAGAGAGGTTGTACAGTGGGATCCAGAGCAACAACTCGGATGTGAAGACTGACTCGCTGAAGAAGCTTGCGAGCCTCTCCCAGGACGTTACCTTTGCTCAGGAGTTCATCAATAGGAATGGCTTGAAAAAAATCTTCTGTATTGTGGAAGAAGGGAATGAGTGAGTATCAGGAGAGGACTTTTCTTGCAGTTCTCAACTTTTATTCCCCTTGATAATGCTGCATGAGCCCCAAGCTGGGCATTAGAGTGGACTCCATTCATGTTCCTGGCTTGTTGACCCCTGTGCTGTGGCACAAAGGGCAGCGCTGGTGGCAGGGGCTTGGCTCTGCAGGCTCCTTGCCTGCGGGTACGTGGCTGCACGCTGGCAGCGGGGAGAAGGTCCCCAGGGTTCTGTGGTCCTGACTCCCCTTGTGAATGTGCCCAGGCTTGAACCTCCCATCCATTTCCTGGCTGGGTCATCTGCAGCCCCATGGGTTTTGCTGCCAGGAAACCTCCTGTGATGATCATGGCCTCTGCTGCTGCTCGTTCCTGCCACCCTGAATAATCCCTCTGCCATGAGGTCTGAGCTGCGAGAGGTCTGCAGGCAGCTCGAGAAAACCCCAATTGCCAAACTAGTGCCTGCCTGACTCTTGCAGGATGTGAGGGTGCATCTCCTCTGCACTCCTATCTCACAGAGGATGTGGAGCCCAACACCAGGCAGTGCAGCGCGCGTTTCTTGGAAATAGGAGGAGGGATTTAGGGTGACTTGGCTTTCCTGAGGGCTTGTCTTCAGTGATCTTTGTACTGTGGTAACACAGCTTTCCAGAAACAAACCTCCCCTGCCTCGACTTCCTGGGATGACTAAGCGAGAGTCCGATTTCTTACCCAATTGTCTCTTTCCTTTCTTCTCCTGCTCACTGCTCTCTGCTTTTCTAGCTGTTTCTAACGTACCCATCGACATGCATCTGTACTTACGGTGGTGACTGTGGGGTATCTAGGCCCACCTCACTGTGTTTGCTCATCTGTTCCTCCAGTACAGGGGAGATGCTAGCTCACACCCTGAAGGCCTTCATGGAGCTGATGGAGCATGATTTTGTTTCCTGGGAGACTCTTAGTGCAGCCTTCATCAAGAAGGTAAGCGCCTTCTGTGGTCTCTACAGCCTATGCCCTTGGGATTCCTTGTTGCCCTCGTCACCCAGGCTCCACCCACCATTGACAGATGGTTGTATGTCTTGTAGATAGTGAGTTACGTCAATATGAACGGGGTGGATGCATCTGTCCAGCAGCTCGCCTTGTCTATCTTGGAGAACATGGTACCCACCAGTCGCGTCCTCTTTGAGCTAGTCAAAAAAGAAGTGACACTGGATCGTCTCCTCACCCACCTGCAGGTGTAAGTGGAGAGGCCAGAGCACCGTTCGCCCCCATCCCAGAGCCGGCAGGGGTGAGGTGATGGAGGGGATTTCCCTGGGTGTTGCTGGTTATCCCTGGCACAGGGTTGTGCTGTCCCTTCCTAAACATGGTGGGCAGCCTGTCCTGTCCCCGCTGCTGGGGGAGGGATGGACTGTCCTGTTTCCAGGTCAGATTCCTTCATTCATGGCCTGTTTCGTTTAGATAGTTTAGCTGACCTGCCTTTGTTCTGATCTTGGCTCTTCCTTCCCTTTCTCCAGTGTATTTAGGAGCAGAATATTCCCTGCAATCTGGGGTGGTGGTGTTGTACTGAACAAACAGTTTGTTAAAACCCTCAGCTAAAGATGGGTTCTTTGTTCCCTCCTCTTCCTCATGACTCTACATCTCTTCAGTTTGGAGGTTTTCTTAGGAAATGGAGAGGCTCATGCCCAGGGCTCCTGCCAGACAGGAGTCTGCTGCTCGCCATGGGTTTTCCTCTGGCTCCAAAATGCCACACCCATGGGTTTGTGCAGAGCAATATCTGATCCACCCATGGGTGCTCCTCAATCACAGCTGTGGGGACCATTTCACCCCTGGCCCTGCTGTCAGCAGCTGCTCACTCATGGCTCTGGCCTCCCTGGGACCCTCAGATCCAAGCAGTGGGGTCCAGCAGTGAAGGGGGGAATGATGGGCTTGCCTTGGGAAGGGCGAGACCACCCTCAGAGCTGGTGACTCTCCCCATCCTCCTCATCCTCTTCTGCAGGACAAACGCCCAGCTGCAGCTGAAGGCCATGGCCCTGCTCATCGCGCTGCTGCTGGCTGCGACAGACGCTGAGCGGCGGGTGAGGGGCTGCTCTCTGCCCACGGGCAGTTCGCAGGAGCGGGTGATGGTGGGGTGGTGGGCATTGCAGATCCGAGCACCACAGTGCCACTGTCACGGGGGTGCTCTGCCAAGATGCCTCTGCTGTCTCACACCCCTGGGAGTAGTTTTGGGAGCTGCAAGATCTCAAATGACAGGAGAAGTATCATGGCTGGTGGTGGCGCAGTGACCGTGACGGCCCAGACCCAGCGCCTAGCACACCTGGGCCATCACGGCTGGGCCACTCTGCAATGGGGCCTTGGGCAGCTGGGTCTTCCGCTGTAGTGTTTGCGTTCTCTGGGATGGTGGGCTGGCTGTGAGAGGTGCCTGGTGATGCTCAAAGTCAGCATCCTCACTCTGCCTCTTCTCCTTGCCTGACACAACCCCTCCTGGCAGCCTGGTGGGGCAAGATCTATTTGAGCCCCACTGGGGTGGGCTAGTCCTGGTTGTCAGGGCAATGGAAACTGGGGGCAGGTCTCCTGCTCACCAGTGTCCCTCCTGAGACTGCCAGTTCCTTTCTGTCCCCACCCTGCCTGTGGCTCAAAGCCAGGCACAGCAGGGAAGTGGGTCTGCAGAGGGAACACCAGCTTTTTTTGGGAAATGGTGGTGTGCTGAGCTGGGGAACATTTCACAGCCTCTTCCTTTCCTAGGAGATGATGGACTACCTGAGGGAGAAGAACATCAGGCAGTTTATCCACAAGGTGAGGAGCTGTGCTTCATCCTCTCTCCTTCCTCCCCAGCCCCCGTACCCTCAGACCCGGCCTTTGTTGGCCATGGCTGGCTGGGTTGCCTACGTGCACCACCCCGCTTCCTTGATGCCTCCTATGGGTGCTGCTGTGCTGGCACCCCTGTGCTCAGGGTTGCACCCCCAGCTGCCTGTGGTTCAGTGCACCCACCTCCCTCCCAGCCCTGAGGGGAGCCGCCCACTTCCTAATGCCCCTTTGAGCAGCGGGACCTGCCGAGCTTTGGCTGTTGGCCCCTGGGCTTGGAGGAACCAGGAGCAGCAGCCTGGGGGAACCTTCTCATTCTTGGTCTCCTCTAGAACATCATCCACAGCTCTGAGCCGCTGGCGGATGAGATGGCCCATTACCTGTACGTGCTGCAGTCTGTCAGCCTCAACCTTTGTGAGCGTCGCATGAGGACCTCCGTGGATCCCTACTCACAGGTCTGGGAGCGCTCTCCTTGCGAGTCTGGCCCTGCTGTCTTCCACCCGTGGAAGTAGACGTGGGTGAAGGCACATTACATTTCATCGTCAGTTGGTCCTGGGAGAACCTGCTTGTGTGGGGCTCACCAGCACGCCCTCCTCTCCTCTCTCCCTCCAGGAACAGCGAGAGCTCCTCCAGTCTCTGCGCCAAACCGCCTTTGAGTCGGAGAGTGAGGCCCCCACCAGCAACTTCAGCACCGAGCGCCGGCGATCCCTGTGTGCCAAGGAGTTCCGCAAGCTGGGCTTCGTGGTGTGTTGCCCCCTCATCCCCTTCCCAGCTGTCCCTGTTGATGCTGATGAACCACCATGCAGAACCTCCCTTCTGCTCCCTCGGCACTGCTAAACAGCGGGTGCTGCGGAGCTGCCGGAGCTCAAAAGGCAAACCCCATGGCTGCGTCAGGAGGACTCTGCTGCTTGGAGAAGAAAGCAGCAGTTGCTAAATTCCATCCTTTTGTGTCCTCCTAGAACAACAGCAACCCAGCAGAGGACCTCCGCCGTGCACCACCAGGACTCCTTGCCCTCGACAACATGGTGTATTTCTCCAGGCACACCCCCAACGCCTATAGCAGGGTGAGTGCTCTCTGACGGAGAACTCCCTGGTGCTGGTGGATCTCCACCTTCTTTTCCTTTCCTTGTGACCTGTCCTTGGCCAGACCCAGGCGAGGATGTCCCTTTTGGGCAGATGTCCTACTGTTGCCCTGTTTCAGATGGAGCCAAGTCCTCCCTGTGGGTAGGAGCAGCCATTTGAGGCTGGTGGCACTGAAGGGCCCCCATAATTTTTAGTGTTTTGCCCACACCTTGGTTTCCAGGTCTTGCTCGTGTCTGAGCAAAACGGGGCAATTTGGGCAAAACCAGCCAGTGGCTGCAGAGCATTAGCCATGCTCCAACCCGCTGTGCCTGTGATCAGCTTCCACACTGTGGCAGGGGAAGGAGGATGCTGGGGCTGGGTTTTGGGGACAGTAAATTACTTCTGTTAAGATGGTTCAACTCAGGGGGGACGGCTCGCCCTCTGAGTTTGTGGCCCACGTAACGCAAGGCAACGATCCTCTCCTCCAGTTTGTCCTCGAGAACAGCAGCCGGGAAGACAAACATGAATGTCCCTTCGCTCGAAGCAGCATCCAGCTCACCCTGATCCTCTGCGAGATCCTGCACGTTGGAGAGCCGTGTACGTGTGTGCCCTGCTTGTCCTTCTCCCTGCCCTGCTCCCCGCTAGCTGGCAAGAGTTGGGGACAAGCTGCCAGGGCAGGGGGCTGTGTACGTGGGGCCACCAGGCTCAGGCGTGGTCGACAGCAGGGGAAGGGGAGGGACGGCTGGGAAATGTCCAGGTTCTCCTGGACACTGAAATTCCCTAGAAAAACTGGGGAGTGTGGCATCATCTGTCCTTCTCACCGCAGGCTCGGAGACGGCTCAGGCCTTTTACCCTATGTTCTTCGGGCAGGATCATTTCTTTGAAGAGCTCTTCTGCATCTGCATCCAGCTGGTGAACAAGACCTGGAAGGAGATGCGCGCTACCCAGGAGGACTTTGACAAGGTGCGAGGGGATGCGGGTCTGGGGGCTGGGTCCACGGGCTGTACACAAATTCAGGGGGTCTGAGGAGCATCACCAGCCTGGGGATGACGTCCTGGGCCCCGCAGGTGCTGCAGGTGGTGCGGGAGCAGATCACCAGGACCCTGTCCCTCAAGCCCACCTCCCTGGAGCTATTCAAGACCAGAGTGAACGCGCTGAACTACAGCGAGATCCTGAAGCTGCGGCAGACAGAGCGGCTGCACCAGGAGGAGACGCTGGCTGTGCCCGTGCTGTGAGTGAGCTGCAGGCAGGGAGCCCGAGCTGTGATGAGGGGCCGTGGGGTGCTCAGCATGGGGCTGGGGAGGTCAGCAAGCGCCTGCTGAAGTGGCTGTGCTCCTCTTCTGCTGGCTGTCACCCCAGGGAGTTGCGCGAGAGGCTGAAGCCGGAGCTCCTGGAGCTGATCCGACAGCAGCGCCTGCTGCACCTCTGTGAGGGCACCCTCTTCCGCAAGATCAGCAGCCGCCGCAGGCAGGGTGAGTGCCAGGCGGGGGTCCTGGGAGGGGGACAGAGGCTTGTCCCCATGTCCCCTGCCACCGGGTTCCCCGATTCATCTGTGAGGAGCAGCGTGCCTGGCTCCCTGGATGGCTGGCATGGGCTAACCCACGGGGTGGGACCAAGTAGGGTGTGCTCCATCTCAGCGAGGGGATGCTGAGCTCTTCCCAACGGTCCTTCTGCTGCAGACAAGCTCTGGTACTGCCGCCTGTCACCCAACCACAAGGTGCTGCACTATGGGGACGTGGAGGAGGGGGTGAACTCTCCCCCCATCGAGAGCCTGCCAGAGAAAAGTAGGTGATGGGGAGAAACAAAAGCGTGGGAAGGAGGGGAGCCCTCTGCCCACCCCAGCTGTGATGTGCTGGGGGTGGTGTAAGGTGGGAATCGCCCCTCTGCCTGGCTGCCACACATGTGGCCCTGCGCCCACTGGCACTGTGGAACTGGGAGGTGTGGGGGTTTCAGGCTGGGGTGGCATGGCTTTTGAAAGGGTGCTGCAGAGTGGCTTGAGCCCCCCCTGAGTTGCAGATGGCTGTGAGCCCCTGTGCTCGGGCTCTGAGCTGGGGAGAGTGGGTGCTCACAGCTCCTCTGCTTGCCCCAGTTCCTGTGGTAGACATGAAGATG
The DNA here is from genome assembly GCA_013396915.1 of Stercorarius parasiticus. NCBI lineage: Eukaryota > Metazoa > Chordata > Aves > Charadriiformes > Stercorariidae > Stercorarius > Stercorarius parasiticus. The sequence continues at coordinate 141,594 of VWZL01005217.1, read as the reverse complement.
CTGCTTGTGGGGAAGGAGTGTCCGCACACAAAGGAGAAAAGCTCCGGGAAGCAGAACAAGGTCAGCACCTCCCACCCCACGTTGCGCAGTTCTGATGGGTTTTGGTGGTGGGTGGGTGGTGGTAGGTTGGGTGGTTTCATGGTGGTTTTTGATGTGGCTTGAGACTGGAGACCTCTTGGGTATTCTGGGTGCAGAGGAGAAGGCTGGGAGGCAGCTCCTGCTCTGAACCCCGCCAGGGCTGGAAAGAGTTCAGCTGAGAAGATGGCTACCCACTGTGCTGTCCCTGCAGGATGTCCTGGAGCTGGCCTTCTCCATCGTGTACGACATGGAGGAATACTGCCTCAACTTCATTGCCCCCACCCGGTACGAGGTGAGCTCCAATGGCCCGCTGGGGAGACACGCTGCGGCCAGATGTCCTTGCCAGGGGACTGCAGGCAGGGAAGGGAGTCGTATGTGTGGCCCCAGGGTGGGAGCCACAGTCGGGGGACAGTCGCTGCCCAGGGCTGGTGACAGTCGCCTGTGCTCTGCTTCCCCAGTTCTGCCTCTGGACAGATGGGCTGAACGTGCTCCTGGGCAAGGAGATGACGAGCGAGCGAACGCAGACGGACCTTGATGTCCTGCTGTCCATGGAGCTCAAGCTGCGTCTCCTGGACCTGGAGAACATCAGCATCCCCGACACCCCCCCTCCCATCCCAAAGCCCCCCAGCAACTTAAACTTCTGCTACGACTTCAGCCACGCAGAGCAGTGAGCTCCTCCCTGTGTCCCATCCCCCCTCTACACCCCCCAAAACTAAACCGCTTCCTCCAGGCTCTGTCCCTCATCTCTGGCCCAAAGGGGCAAGCCCAGACCCTGGCTAGGGGCTCGGGCATTTGCTGCCTGCACCTTGCCCATCCCGGGGCCAGCTGCCCACCCTTCCCTGCCTCTGTCTTGCTCTCCTTCGAGAGCACGGGGCTGAGCTACTGAGATCAGGCTCCTGTTTGAGGTGGGTGACCCGGCTGCTTTGCCCCCCTGCCATGGGCAGGCAAGATGAAATACTTTCCAGACAGCCGAACCCCTCTGTGGTGGTGTTGCCCCCCCGACACCCCAGACAGGCTTTGGGCAGAGCGGGCAAGGATGTGGGCAGGACTAAAGGTACAGGCAGCCCTGGGACAGCTGGAGCGGGGACAGCACTATAAACGTACAAATCTGCTCTGCCTGACTGTCCCTATCAGCACAGGGGCTCTCTTCTGGGCAAGAAAAGGGTTAAAAAAAGGATAAAACACCCTTTCTGCTCAGTTTGGGGAGCAGACAGCCTCTCCAGAGCACAGTCTGCCTGCCCAGCCAGGCCTGTGCTGCACTGAAATGTTTTCCTGCTGAGCCCTTTGCACTCCTACCCCTGGAAGGGGGCTGTTTAGGGTAGAAGCCCCCCCTCCCAGCACCATTTCAGCTGGGCAGGGCTCACTGCCGCTGTGTCTGGCATGAGGAGGAGACCCCGGTCTGCCCTTACTGCCAGGCACTGCGGCACTTGTGCCAACCCTGGTGCCTTCTCACACCCCGGGCGGGTACTTGCACACTTCAGCCATGCTGCTGCACTACTGCACCATGACAAGCTACCTCCTCCCTGGCCCCCATGGCTCCCACCCCCGGGTCCTGTACCTCCTCGTGCCTACAGCTTCTCCAGCAGGTGTATGCTGTGACTGCAGCCACAGGTTGCCGGGGCACCGACTGTGCCTCTGCCTCCCATGTATTGGGACAATAAACACTTGTGAAAGAACTTGGGCCTGTGTCCTTTCCAAAGCTTTGGGGAAGGGGTCAGGCTGACTGGGGGCAAGAAGGGGCCAAAGTGGGTAAGATTGGGACTGTGCTGCAGCACAGAGCGTGAAAAAGCTTTGGAGGATGGCCAGCAGGAAGGTTTTGTTCCTGTTGCTGAGTGGAGGAGAAGGCACAGAGTCAGGTCACCACCAAGGAAGGTGGCTATGGGGCTACAGCTAAGGCCGTTTCCAGCCTAGGAAGGTTTAGTACTGCAGCTGGTCCCGGTACTAGTGCCTCTTGGGCGTGAAGCTTGGTGAGCACTGTCCTGGCCATAGAGGCTGTTACAAGGAAAGACAGGCTGGGGAAGGCAGTCTCTGCGAGGCTGCTGACCTGCAGGGCCAGGCTCTGCAGCCCCAGCTCCTGCCCCAAGCAACAAACCACCTCCCAGGAGCCATCAGAGCTATGGAGGTGAGAGCAACATGGCTCATTTAGCTTCAGGTCAGGCTCTTGATGGCTGTGCAGGATCCTGTCACTGCCGGAGCACCGTAGGGCACCTTCTCCTACGAGCCAAGCGGTTGTACAGGGGTGCCGAGATGGGGAGGGCAGGCACCGGCGCCCCAAACCCCTGGGCTGCGCCGTGGGACCAGGGAAAAGCTTCAGGGTCCCCTGGGGCTGGGGACCGCAGAAATCCCCCAGGGACGGGGGGAACCTCGGGGACCTGGGGGAGAGGGCCCAGACCCGGAGAGGTAACTGGGAGGGAGACCAGGAACGGACGCGAGGCCCCCCCTGCCTGGCCCAAAGTACGCCCCTCCCTCCATGTCCCAGGCGCGGCCCCACCACTTCCGGTCCCTCCACTTCCGGTGGGGGTCACTTCCGGTGTGGCCGGAAGCGGAGCGCGGAGCCGGCGCGGCCATGGCGGTGAGTGGCGGGGCTGGGGCCGGGGCCGGGGGGTGCGGGCGGGGTAGGGGAGGCCGCTGACCACCTGTCTTGGCTCCGCAGCCCAAGGGGAAGGCGGGCACCAAGGGCAAGAAGCAGATCTTTGAGGAGAACCGGGAGACGCTGCGCTTCTACCTCCGCATCATCCTTGGGGCCTCGGTGAGCGCGGCCGGGGAGTGGCCCGGGGGGGGATCCGGGCGGGTCCAGGCCGGTGGGGAGGCCCGGGGAAGCTGACAGCCGTGCCCTACTTTCTCCTCAGGCCGTCTATGCTGTGGTGAACCTGGTGATCTTCTACCCCGCCGCCTCCGCCTGGACGTGGGTGAGCGCCTGGCCCGTTGCGGGCAGGACACCGGCACCTGCCCTGGCGAGGGGCACTTGGGCCCGGCCCGGGGGAAAGCCGCGTCCTTTCCTGGTTGTCAACGACCCGTGAGGCCAGCAGGCCCCTGCTGCTCTGCCCCGGGGGTCGCGGCTCTTGCGGTTGACAGCTGTTTCCTTGTTGCAGGTAGCGTTTGTCTTCAGCTCGGTGGTCTACGGCACCAGCTACCGGTCCATGAACTCCATGGCAAAGCCATCTTTCACAGACGATGGCAGCCTTGCCGACGGGGGAATTGACCTGAATATGGAGCAGGGGATGGCAGAGTGAGTGTCCACACCCGCACGAGTCCAGGTGAGCAGGATCTGCTGCCTGAGCGTGCACGCAGAGCCAGGAGAGCCCCCCAGGGAGGAGGCCAGGCCTCAGCTCCCCCCTCAGCTTGCCCACCGGCACAGGCATGAGCAGAGCTGAAAGCCTGTAGCTGTTTTTTTTTCTGAGAATGTACCTAAACTGTCCTCGTTATCTGGATGCCTGCCCCAGTGTGCACCAGTTGCGAGCCGCCACGTGGGTATGTTGGCCTGGAATGGTCACTCTCCTTAGGGCTGAGGCACACGGGATCCCAAACGGTTCAGCTGGAGCAGGTTATAACCTTCTTTCAGTGAAGAGACAGTGCTGACACTGTGCATGCTTCTGCAACACCCAGAAGAATATAGATTTTCTGTTTAAACCACTACTGCAGGTAGTGCTTGACAGAGCAGAAGGGCACGTGCTGCCAGTTACCCCATCCTGGCTGCAAACTGGCCATGTCTTCAACTGTTCTACACACTAAAAAGCCTCCACTCTGTCTTAGTCACTTCCTCTCACCCCCTCAGCCATTTCCACCCCCTGTGCTTGTGCATTCTCTGTGTCTGCAGACAGCACCAAGCATTTGCCTGTCCAGTGTTATTGGCAGTGATGTAACTCTTTTAATCGATCAAGGAACATACAACAGTAATTCCTGCAAAGCACTGTTAAATAAAATAAGGACAGACAGTACTGAAACAGCAGAAATATCTTCTAGATTTATGTGTTTTCCAACAGTGAGCCTCAAAGTATTTACAGAAATCTGCCAGGCAGTCGTGGACGCATCAGGCTTTGCTCTCTGTCCTCCCTGCCTTCAGCCTCCGTCTGTTGGTCCGCTGTGTGCTGGGGATCCTAAGCGTGTGCTCAGTGAGGTACCTGGGGTACTTGGCCCCTTCCCTGTGATGCCCTTGGCCTGCAATTTAAGGTTTACCTCCATCTTTCACTTGCTGCCAGGCTTTTGAAGAAACACAGCAGGGCTTTGTTTCCAGCAGAGCCCTCTGCATCACATCGAGTGTTCTCGTGCTGGAAGGGCCATGTATTGATTTATATATCTTTATTTTTCTTAACATCAGTTTTATTTCTGCAGCCAGCGGATGTTATCAGCAAGCAGACTTGTGGGGCACAAAACCTGCTGTCTTTGCACAGGATGAGCTCTCATCTTGTGTTTTTGTTGGTGGAGTAGTAAATTTTCTGCCTGCAGCCACAGTGACTCAGGTGTCTAGAGTGAGACTCAGCTGAGGGACGAGGTGGCCAGGAAGAGAGGGAGTTATTTCTACTGTGACTTGTCAGCCCGGTGCTTTAAACCCTCTTCATCCTACAGTGACTTCTTTTTCCTGATGGTCAGCTGAGCATTTTTCTCTTGTTTTACACTGTTCTGGCTCTCCTGAGCAGAAGCGCAAAATCTTTCGGATATACCTTTTTTGTGAAACGCAACATGGGAGAGTCGAGTCAGGAAAATATAGAAGTCTGTTGTCATCTCGGGTATCCTCCTCGTTGTGAGAGATGTGTACGGCACGGGGGCAGAGCGGGTGCCGCAGTAACTGCTCTGTGCGTGTGTGTGATGGTGCTCAGGGGCAATGACTGACAGGAATTAGCACAGGGATCCCGTTACCTGCTGTGAAAAGGTGTTGGGTGCAGTCGTAGCACAGCTGCAGCCCGGTTGCAGACAGTACTTCCCTTGGTACTGGGGCTCTGACGTTTTTCTGCCTGAGCAATACACTGTTGGGGTGAGTTCATGATACACTAAAATTAATTGAGGCTTTTTCGAGGCACGGTCTGTGCAAAACACAGCGCAGCTTGAAGGCAGAGCTGTAAAATCAACTTGTACAGCTGAAGTTCCGACCCTTACCCTCTACCTTTGTACCTGAGCCCGTACAGAGCCCTCAGCTGGGAGAGTGCAAGTCCTTCATTGTTTTAAACCTGCTGGTGCATAAATGCAGAGTGTTAACAAACACTCAGTGCTTCTCCTGCTGACTGACCGTTTGTCAGGTGAAGCACTCTAAATTACTGCGTTGGGGATTGGGGAACCACTCTACGCTAGCGGTTACCTTCAGAAAGCAGTGGATGTTTTCCTGCCTCTCTGATTAATGCGCGCTCTTTTGGAGCTGCTTCTGGAATGCTGCAGATTTGATGGCGTTTCCCTCGTGCTGTCTGTAACTGAAACAGATGCTGTGCATTGGTTTGGGGTTGAGGAAGGCCGGCCTTGCTGGGGGAGCTGGGTTCAGCAGGAGCTCTGCTGTGACCCCTCTGTGGCCTCCAGTGATGCATGAGGTTTCTGAACCTCAGTGTCCCGTCATAGACCTGTTGATGGTGGATTCTGCAGGGTCTCAAGTTGATGGCGATGTCCCAACCTAAACCAGTTGTTTCTGGCAATGAATACCTAATGTCACTGTGCTGCCCAGAATGAGACAAGCTATTTCGTTACCATTGCCTCTGCCTTTGTTTTCTTGACTCCATTCTTGGATGTGACTTGAGTGTTTCTTACTCCAGCAGATGATTATTTAATGGGAGTGAAGGAGCTGGCGTTTTTCTAACCCATCTAACCCACTCCCCGTGACTTGTGTTGAAAACCCAATACCTGTTTACCTCTCCTGGGTATCAGGTCCCCCCCCCAGGTGGTGTCTGAGGTGTGGGTGGCTTGTCCCTCTCCGTGGCTGCTCTTGGCTCTGCCTCAGGCTGGCATGGGACCCCAGAGTCAGAGAAGCAGGAGGGGAGGGGGAACCATCTATTGCCATACCTCGACTTGTGGGTGATGGTGTTCTTGTCCTTGTGGCACCCCAGCCCTTTGGTGACCCTGAGCGTGTCTGTCAGCCTCTGCAACGGCACAGGGAATGTTCCGGCTTCCCATCAGTGCAGCCAGCCGTGTGCGGCTATACTATATACCATGATATGTGTCAAATCAGCGGGAGCCGGCTGCTGTTGCAGGCTGCGGAGGTGGTGGTCTTATTGCCGATTTCCACTCCCCCGCATTCCTCAGCTTTCTCAATGTCCCTTTTCAGAGGGAGCCTAGCTCTTTAACTTATCAGATTTGGTTTTGTTTGTTTGTTTATTGCTCTGATTCTTCTAGATTACCATGTGTGGCAAAGCATAGCTGCAGGGACAGTCCTTCTATTGGGGCGGGCAGGGTCGCTCCCCGGCGGCGGTGCAGGTGGGCTGTGTTGGCAGAGGAGCTGGTGTGTTCGGCGGGGGCGGGAATGGAAGGGTAATGCTTTGTTTTTCTTCCCTCAGGCACCTCAAGGATGTGATCCTGCTGACAGCTATAGTCCAAGTGCTGAGCTGCTTCTCACTCTACGTCTGGTACTTCTGGCTCTTGGTAAGCCCCTGCAGTTTTCCTTGTTGTTCTACATTGTTCCTGTCTTTCCCTGTTATCAGAGCTGAGGACATTATTTATCCATTTCATTTCAGTGTCCTGTTTCAGGCCAAAACTATCTTCTGATAAATTTTTTAATCTCCCTGTCAAATCTTGTTAAAAATGAGACCGTACAAGGGAAAGAAGTCCTGATCCCTTCAAGTCAACCACGCAAAAACTAGGCTGGTCTTGGCCTTTCTCTCTGGCCCTGTGAAAGGGCAACAAGAAACATGAGGCAGATCAAAGCCAGCTTTGTGCACAGAGCCATTTTCTGACTGTGGGAAACAGACTGTGCTTCTTGTTTGGTTTTCTCATTCACCAGCACGGACCGAGTCTGGGAAATGCTGGACACTGTGCATAGATCAAACGCAGTAGGCTTTGATTTCCCCTTAACACACCAGGCTCTTTCTACTCCTGAGACGTTTGTCATGTGCCTCCCAGCTAAAACTGCTTTTGCAGAAGGAGAAAAAAATACCTCCAGTCAGTTAAAAAAAAATAAATCCCACAGTTGCTCTGAATATATCCCACAAAGATATGTAAGGCAATCTTGGGAGAGTAGAAAGTCATCTCGTTTCAGTCCTTCCTCACATATTCCTTTCTAGCTGGCCTGGCAGAGGGCGGCCTGAACTCTGACTGTCCCCTGGAGACCATCCAGAGCGCATTTGTTTTCATTTAGAGAAACGTGGGTGTTTTTTTCTGAAGGAGGGAGAGGCAGAATGTCTGGGCAGCTGGATCTCTCTGGGTAATGCAGACCTGATGCTGGGATTTCCATATATGAAGCCCAAGTGCTGTATATGTATGCAAGTTCCTAAACCCTATGAAATCAGGCCATTTATTTTGGACGCCTGCCACTGCCTTTGATTTCCGTGCGTCCTGTGATGCCCCTGAGCCAGCCTATAAAGACATTCCAGCTCTTTTGGCTTCCTCAGTAGGACTAGCCCTCCTGACCGTAGCACTCCCCCTGCCAAAGCTGTCCCCAAAGTGACCAAGTTTGTGCCACACGTGTTTTGCAGGCTCCGGGACGTGCTCTCTACCTCCTGTGGGTGAACATCCTGGGGCCCTGGTTTACAGCTGACTCTTCACCCGCCAGTCAGGAACCAAATGAGAAGAAGCAACGCCGACAAGAACGCCGCCAGATGAAGCGTTTCTAGCCCTGGCTGGGAAGATAGATAAATGCCGTCTCTCATCTCCATGCTGTTATTTCATCAGCGATGCGACCGAAACCAATCCGAAACCATCGCAGTAGATATGTTGCCCTGTCATTGCTGCCATTCCGCTAGAAAGGCCGCAAGAGACTTCCCTTGCTTGGCTCTTCGCACCAGTTGAGGCCTCGCTCCTTGGGACGACAAGGGGGGTGATGCTGGGATGTGTGTAAATACCTTTTTAAAGCAGCGCTGTGTCGTGTTTGAGATTAGGGATTGCGACGTTGGAGGAAATAGTACATTAAAGAGCAGAGTCTAACTGACTGTGCTGGCAGTGTGTTCGTACAGGTCTGCTCGTAGAGGGCAGCTGTTAAAAATGCTAGAGACCTGGACCAGCGGGAAGCAAAATCCCCCAAGAAAAGTGGGCTCAGCCCTTCCTGAGCTTGCTCTGTGCTGCCCTGCGAGAGGGGGAGCATGGGCAGCTGGGGATGCTGTGCCCGGGGCTCACAGCCAAACTTGGAGCCTTTGGGTTTGAGCCTTGGCCTGTGCTAACCTTTGCAGGAGCTCAGCGGGATGAAAGGCTACAGCTAAAAGAAGCCAAAACTAAATCTGTGTTGGTTTTTTTAATTCTTTCTTTTAAATCGACTCTCCCGGGGGTGGCACAGCCGGGGTGCCACAATTGCTGCAGAAACCACGTGTTAGAGACCAGGAACTGCTCAGGGCAGCTTCTGGTTTTGCCTACTTTGATTTATTAATGTTGTCCCTGCCCAGTATGGTGTTTTACACGCTCCGGTGACCTCTTCCCGCTCCTGACGCACCAGCTCGGAGCCATGCAGCTTTGCCTGTGCGAGCAAGACGCATGGTCGGTGTTCATAGGCTTTCCAGCCTGCCCTTTGATGTTATCCACAACCTTTTGCCCACACATTGTTTCCATTACATCATTTTTATTACACGCTTTTTCCTAACACCAAGCCCAATCCCTGCCCTGAGTCCTCCTGTGCCTCAGAGCCAGGCGGAGTGGCTGTAGTTGGGGTGCAGAGTGATGGTTCATCTAGGAGCTGGGGGCGGGGGGAGAGCAGAAATTGGTATTTTGAGGGATTAAAGTCCTTCCTGCTGCTGGCAAGGGAAGGGGTAGCAAGTGGGAAACGCACACACAGGGCAATGGGTGGGTGCAGGCCAGCCCTGATTCCCTGCTGGCACAGCCCAGAGCCCCCAGCCCCATCTGCAGGCCCCGAGGGGGTGCCTCCGCTCTGCTGGGAGCACCCCATAGCACCCTAAGGGCATCTCCCCCAGCCCCATAGCAATCACCCCAGCCACAGCCCCCTGCACCTCGGGGGGAGCAGCGCATCCCCCCAGCTCTGCCCTTGCTCGTTCTCAACCCTCTTCTCCAGCTCCCCAAAGCCAGGTGGAGCCGCGCAGCTGTCCCCAAAACGCACAGGGGACAGTGTCGGGGGGGACACACACTTCAACACTAACCACACCGGCCCTCCTGGCCGCGCTACCCTACACAGCAGAACATGCACAGCGGCTGCCCGGGCGCAGGGGGGCCCAGGCTCAGCCCTCTCCAGGCTCCAGCCCCAGTAAATATCCAATAAATGGCACCAGTTCTGGCCTCGGGGCACCGGTTTCGTGGAGGGGGGATGCCCCTCAGTCAGGCAGCAGCTGCTCCAGCTCTTCCTCGTCCAGGCCATTGGTGGTAACGATGTGGTCCAGCTGCTTCATGTACCGCTCCAGGTCCTGCATGAAGTGGGGGATGCGGGCTTTCTCCAGCACCCCAAATTTCTTCAGCCGATTCACATCTTCGTAGGAGACCTGATGGGAGGCAGGGAGAAGGGGTCAGCATCCCCCCCTGCCCCATCCAAGGAGCTGAGGGGGTCTGGCCCCGTTGGGTCACCCCCATTGCCCAAACATTCCTTCTGCCTGCGGGGGGGCACCAGCAGAGCTGCTTGGGGTCGGGGGATTTGCAAGGATTTGGTCATTGTCTGTCCCCACAGGGACAGGTGACGGCAGGACCAGCGTGGACGAGGCAGAGGGCCAGCAGAGCTTAACCCGCTGGCTGGGTTAAGCCTCTCCCCGAAGGTCTCCCGCGAAGGAGCACAGATTGTCCCGTCCTTCCTCGCAGCCTTTCCCCTGCTCTGCTGAAACGGCAAAGAGCTGCTGTGCCGATAGCCAAGGGCTCATTTTCAGGAAAACATGGGAGCCCACATGAGCTCTGGGGATGGGACAGGGCTCTGGGATCAGACGTCCATCACCCGCCTCCCTACAAGCCATCACCTTTCCAAGTGCAGCCAGCAGTGGGAAGTCGATGGTCTGCCGATGGCGCAGGATGCGGAGAATCCCGTCCAGGTAGACCTGGTCCTTACTGAAACAGCCTGGAAGAGCGGGAGAGGACGGGGAGTGGGAGCCTGGCACCCCACCACCCTCCTGAATGTCTGCCAACTGCAGTCATGGCACAGGACTGGGGTGACATGAGTGTGCCGGGCTCAGGCGTTGCTGGTGCCATGGCTGGGACCGCTGGGTCCCAAAGGATGAGCACTGGGGAGTGGCGCTGGGGAGCGCAGCGGCAGCTGGGTGCAGTGAGAGCCCCAAACCGCTCACTGGGATGCTTTCACCCTTCCTCCCACAGAATCACAGAATGGTGGGGTTGGAAGGGACCTCTGGAGATCATCCAGTCCAACGCCCTGCCAGAGCAGGGTCACCCACAGCAGGCGGCACAGGAACGCATCCAGGCGGGTTTGGAATGTCTCCAGAGACGGAGACTCCACCACCTCTCTGGGCAGCCTGTGCCAGGGCTCTGCCACCCTCACAGGAAAGAAGTTCCTCCTCATGTTTAGGTGGAACTTCCTATGTTCAAGTTTGTGCCCGTTACCTCTTGTCCTGTTGCTGGGCATCAACAGATGTTTTTAATGGTAAACCAGTGCAAGAACCTAAATGTGTCCCAGAAATGCTCACTTTTTTTTTTCCCTCTCCTTTGGCTGCTGCCTCCCTGGGAGCTTGTGCGAGTCGCTCCCATCGGCCTCGGGGGGGCCCCCATCCATCCCCACCCAACCCTGAGCAGCTGAAGAGCTGATGTGGAAGATCACCGCCACAAAGGCAAGTATAAACCCACAGGAGACGGTGCTGGAGACGGGGAGCGATGCGTGGGGGTGGGGGCAGAGCCACCATTTCAAAGGCTGCTGTGGCAATGGGGTCAGTGATGCTCAACCCACCCCGCAGCGAACCATTCCCAGCAAAACAAATCAAATCCCTTCCAAAACTCGAAGGCTCTGTACCCCCCTTCCCCAAACAGTACCTGGCTGCGAGGTGTCCGTCTGGCCCCGCTTCGCCCGCACGCAGTATTCCCACCGGACGCCAGCGTCCTGGACATACTGCTCCAGGTCCTGGAAGAGGGCAGAGAAGGAGAGGCGGCTGGCCCGCTCAATGGTGTAGTAGAGCAGGGCTGCCCGCCACAGGAAGGGCTGCTTGCGGAAGAGGACGCTGTGCAGGCTGGCCAAGCCTTCCTCCGTGGGGTTGGCGGGCTTCAGGCTGTATTGCTTGCGGCCCTCGGAGCTGTGCCAGGGCTGCCGGGTGTTGTTCACCCCTCGGATGTAGTGGGTGCCTGGGGAGGTNCCGAGTCACGAGTTTGGGGTTGAGAACCAATACCCACGGGTGCCAGCACCAGTCTGGGCTGGAGATGCTGCCATGGGACATCTGCTTGCTCCGGCGCCTGGGGCAAGCACGCAAGTGCATGGGTGGCTGCCCAACACCCCCTTTCCCCCCACCCAGGTGGCCTCAGCCCCTTCCACAACCTGCCCAGGAGCCTCCTTGCAGGACCTGGTGGGCACCACCTTGTCCCGTGGGCCCCGCACCCCCCCTGGTGATGGCCAGAGGATGCTCACAGCACCCCCCAACTCTGCCCCGCTGACCTATCTCGTGGCGCAGCATCCCCTCCAACCAGTGCTGCCGGGCTCCAGCCAGGTTGATGGCCAGTGTTGGCCGGCTGTCCTCCACCATCATCACCGCCTGGGACAGAAGGTCATCAGTGAGCTGCACCACCACCTGCAGGAGAAAAAGAAGAAGAAGAAGGAGAAGGAGAAGAAGGAGAAGAAGAAGAAGAAGAGGAAGAAGAAGGAGGCCACTGGCATCAGCACTGCTGCGGGAGGAGATGCTCAGTGGGGTCTTGGCTCTAAGGAGAGGTTGAGATGGTGGCAGACAGTCAGAAAAAGGCACCGATGTGTGGTGACCCCCAAAGAAACCCCAGCTGGCAGGAGCAGGCAGGGAGGGCACTGAGGGGGCGATGAGAGGAAAGAGAGGGATGAAATAACTTCTTTAACCTTTTTACAGCCAGCAAACCTGAGCGGGCACCGCAGGGGGAGCGGGCAGCTCCTGGTCAGCCTGGCACCAGCATGCCTTTGGCTCCAGCATCCCTCCCGCCATGGTCTTTGTCCCCAAGGGCTCCGCACAATTTAGTGGCTGCAGGCGATGGGCACCCTCTGGACACATGCCCGCTCCCACTCCCGCATCCCCACTGCCATGGGCTGGCACAGTAAATTCAGTCACCAAATCAACCCCGCTCTAAAAACCAACAACACCCGCCCTGTTATGGGTCCAACCTCTAGAGCCCTCCCTCCCAGTAAACAGCCCGTGAGGAAACCAAGGCTCCAGCTCCATTTTCACGGACTCTTCTGCGGATTCTCCCTTTCGAGGCTCCAAGACACGAGCAGCGAGGACGGATCCACGCCAGCCCACCCTCGCAGCAGGAACCGGCCAGGAGTCACGGCAGGGATGGGCAGCACACGCGCAGGGCTGGAGAACATCCTTAGACAGGAAAAAGACATCTATTTTGGGAAACCTGGCTCTCGCAAGCGCTGGAGCCAAGGCAGCTGCTCTCCGTTAACGTGAGTTAACGTGACGGCCAAGCCGCATTTTCTGACCATCCAACTTGAGCCCTGCAGCGACTGGAAGCCGCAGCATGGCCGGAGGAGACTTGCAGCTCTGCTGCATCCCCGGCAGCTCTTGCATCCAAGGTTCAGCCGCGGCAATGCTCGGCACCTTCAGGCACACACCAATTCTATCTCAAAATCCTTCCTCCCCCCGGCCCCCCGTACATATTAACTCTAACGCCCATCTGTTATTTCACAGCCGACACTTTTCAGGATGAAGATGTGCACACGTATTACTATGCGACAATTCTCTCTTATTTAATAAAAAAAGAGAGGAGACGGAATGGGTTTGCTTTAATCCGGATTTATTGTCATGCAAACCTGCTGATGGAAGCCAGAAGTGAAACTTAACAGAGTCAACCACCGGGCAAAACGAACAGTATAAAATACTTACAGTGCAATTGCTTACCTGGATTAAAATATACCAGTGGGAAAAAGAATCCCTCCAACTCTGCAAAAAGACTTGCCGGCTTGTTTCTGACTTGTGCGTGTCTCCTTGAGCTGTATTTCTGCCCCAGGAAGCAAGTAAAAATAAATACGGGCTGCCCCTTCGCTGCCCTCTCCCACGTCCAGCCACGGACCTGGGGGACCTGGGCCAAACTGCGGCAGGGGACTGATCTAGACCAGAACTGGTTTTATGCTCTAACAGGTTAGTTTCCAGCAGGATCATCATCACTTGAGCTCCCATGGAGGGGCTCCTGGTGGGGAGAAAACTTTTGGTGGCAGCTCCTGCCACCAGCCCCGTCTGGAGCTGCGACAGGCAGGGAAGGTCACGGCTTCACCACAAGCAGAACTAAGGAGGCACAAACAAGCCAGGTTTTGGGACGATTTTAACCAACTCCCACCCCTTAGGGCAGCTCAGTGTGACGGGAATAGAGCCCAGACAGCCGACATGGCAATCCCAAATGCGACTAGCAGAGGCAGAAATCCTGGGACTGCGGGAGGGGACAGAGGGAGCCAGGGGCCAGAGTTTAAATCCAAGGAAAGACGAGGAATACATTTCATCGTGGCAGCACTTTTCCTGCTCCCTGGAAGACACTGCAGCACAGAACTGGTGCCCAGACCCTGCGACACTCCCTGGTCCCCAGGTCTTTGCTGCCCGACCTGCAGCTCTTCCAAAGGAGGACCGGAGAGGATGGACTGTGTCATCCTGAGCTCCACTACCAGGATACAGGATGCTCGGCTGGCTGGGAGCGGTCCGCAAGACCAGGTCCACATCTTGTCTTGCCACACTTCATTGCCCCTATATGGGGAAAAAAATAAACCCCAAGGAGGTTGGAATTCAGGACATTAGATGTACAAACCCAAACTTCTTCCCTAGGATAAACGCTCCCATTCTTACACCTGCTTTTCCTCAGCCTATTAAAGAAATACCACGCCCTGCCCCGCCCCCCCCCGCCCCAACTCCTCCTCTCCACTTTCCTCCATTTTCCAGCTGCTCATCCTTGGCCACATTATGCTGGATTATCCCCCCGTGACCGGGATTCGGCAGCTTCGGGTCCCCCGTGCCAGCGGGACCTGCTGCACTGGGGTCGGCCCAGTGGCGGGGTTTGGGGAGGCTGGTGCTCGCTTGGCATCTCCCCAAATGGTTCAAACTTCCCTTGTGCAATTTCAAAAGCTGGCTCCAAAATCAATGCCCAGAGCCTCTGCATGAGCAGAATATTGTATAAACCCAGGAGTTTAACTATGCGGAGTGTTCCATGGGGAAACCCTCCCCGCAGCTCATCGCCGGTGACCTCCAGCTCTCCCTTCCCATCCGCACCGGCATCTTAAGTCCCACCACTTAAAGAAAAGCCTTTTATTATAACCCAAATGTCTGTCCGTCACCCGTCCATGGCTTTTTCCTCTGCTGGACTGGGAATGCCGTGTCCCGCCTCCTACACTGCATCTTCCCTGCTGTTACCTGCACCCCAACATCCCACCGGGGCTGAGCTTCCCTCAAGCAGAGATACACTCAGCAACACTTGCAACAGAGTGCTCTGTCTTTAAAAAGAGTCACTTTTTTATATTATTTGGGGGGGGCTTTCTGCTACAGGCCAAGTCAATGGTCACCAGGCTGAGCATTCCTGTCCTGAGGTGGAGAAAGCCATCAACGTCACCGATCAAAGCTGTCAACGCTCTGCTCATGCAGCGCGATGTGAGAACCAAACGAGCCCAGCCAAACTGCGGAAAGGCCAGTGCTGTCTCCCTCAACCTGAGCAGGAGGCAGACGGTACAGTCCAAAACCCAATTTTTCCCCTTTTTCTTTTCCTATCTGATACCACCAAGAGCAGGGTGAGCGAAGAGGAAGGCAGCAGCAAACAGCTGGAAAAGAAGCGGTGGCCGAGGATGAGGAGGATGTGATGCTCAGCTCTGAAATCAGGGCTTGCGGGAGCCGAAACGCAGAACAAAGCACTCCCTGGGATACGGCACTTGGAGAAAGACCCAAGGGCACAGAAAAATGTGGTTTGCGCCAAGGTGGGACGCTGCCGGAGGCTGAGCACAGAGGGAAGGGTGCAGCTGAAGTAACGGGTCTGTTTTGGGGAATCAAGAAAATAACTCCGAGCAAAAGCACCCCAGTGCCTTTCGAGGAAGAATTCAAGTCAGAGGGAGCACTTTTGATATTTTTTTTTTTTCTGTTCCCATGATGAAGAAAAGGTAAAAGCAATACTCAGCTCGTTATATGGAGTGGAAACTATTTTTCCCTGTACTAGAGCTGGAGGGCATCAAATGAAGGGAAGGGGTTAGGAAGCAGATTCAGGATGAAGAAACATCAGCAAACGGCGCAACCGCAGCACGAGGTTTGCGGCGGTTCACGATCAGGAAGGCAAATTAACGGCAGGGGTTTTGCAGGCAGAAACACCCCCCGACTCGGGAAGACATGGGGCTGACAGGGCCCAGGGGGAAATTCCCCATCCCTGTCCTAAGGACAGAAAGATCCTGGGACAGAGCTGGGTAGGGGAATGAGGGATGGAAAGGGTCTGATCCAGGGGTTGGGAGGCGGGATCAGACACAGCTGGGAGAGGCTGAGAGCTCCTGCAGCCTTGGGTACAGCAGCAGGTCACGGTCCCCCGCTGAGAGCCACCCATACGGATGTGCCCAGGGGCCACCACGGTGAGAAGACGAGGGGCAAAACCCCACGACATCATTCTTCAGCTGTCAGTCTGATGAACTTTTAAGAGGCACTGGCTTGGGGCATTTCATTTTTTCCCCTTGGTTGCCAATGCAGTGATATAGCGTTGTTTTTTCTCATTAAAGAGAGGTGCCGAGAACCACGCCACACAGAGCCAGCCATCTGGGAGCAATGGGAAGGGACCCTCAGCGTTGCCGGACACCACAGCTTTGCACGCTCCCATTACGCTGACGGCAGCCCCTCTCCGGGGGGGCTCATCCACTCGCTGGGCAGCACCACTTGCCTTATTTTGGACCCCCCCCCAGCTTCGCAGAAGCTGTTACAAACAGGGGCTGCGACTTCAGCCTCCTGGAGCAGCTCTCCAGGTGTGTGACCCCTGGCGTCAGGAGCAGCATCCCCAGCACATCCTCGTGGCCCAGGAAGCTTCTGCTCAGCTTTTGTGGACGGAACGATGGAGAAAGAGCTTGTCACCAGGAGCCGAGGGAAGACTGCTGATGACCCCTGCAGCACGGTGGCACGGGCTCCTCAGTGCTGCCAGCAGCCTGCCCATCTGCTCAGGACACCCACACAACAAAGCGCCGGCACTGAGCAGCTCCAGGGAGGAGAGGCACCACTGATGGGATCCCAGGAGATGCTAGCTAGCGTTGTCTCACAGAATCACAGAATGGTGGGATTGGAAGGAGATCATCCAGTCCAACCCCCCTGCCAGAGCAGGGTCACCCACAGCAGGTTGCACAGGAGCGTGTCCAGGCGGGTTTGGAATGTCTCCAGAGACAGAGACTCCACCACCTCTCTGGGCAGCCTGTGCCAGGGCTCTGCCACCCTCACAGGAAAGAAGTTCCTCCTCATGTTTAGGTGGAACTTCCTGTGTTCAAGTTTGTGCCCGTTACCCCTTGTCCTGTTGCTGGGCACCACTGAGAAGAGCCTGGCCCCATCCTCCTGACACCCACCCTTGAAGTGTTTATAAGCGTTGATAAGATCCCCCCTCAGCCATCTTTCTTCCAGAGTGAAGAGACCCAAATCCCTCAGCCTTTCTTCATAAGAGAGGTGTTCCAGTCCCCTCATCATCTTGGTAGTCCTTTGCTGTCCCCTCTCTAGCATTTCCCTGTCCTTCTTGAACATTCCACAGCCCCAGGGACTGCCATGCAGCACTTACCAACGGGGCCAGGGCTTTCTCTGCTGGGAGCTGGGAGCTTGCCGAAATCCCTACGGAGACCTCTGAGCTCCGGCAGCGCCACCTTGGCCCTGAGCCAGAAGAAAAAAGCAGAAGAGCTTCAGGATCTGCAGCTTGGACCCTGACAAAGAAGCTTTTGAAGAGGCAAAGTTAATTATAGGGCAAAGACTTACCCAGGAGCACGCTGCCTGCAGTGCTGGAAAGTGGGATCCTGCCTTCGCCGATGGGCACCGGGGACAGGGGGCAGCTGCCGGCAGCGATGGCCACCAGCCTGTCCCCGCTGCTTGCCCGCAGCTCACGGGTCAGCTGGCCGGTCTCTGGGCTAATGCAACCCCCTGCACTAGAGTTTCTCCTTTTTTTCTCTTTTTTTCTTTTTTTTTTAAGGAAGCCATCACAATTAATACGACACAGGGAAGCAAACGGGGCACAGCAGGTGAAAACCGGGAATCACGGACACACATCTGAAACTGCCCAGTTCCCCGACAGGGCGTTGTTACGTTAGCAGCGACGCGGAAGTTCCAGCAAATTTTTGTTCCGTACCGGAGGGGAGGGTGCAAAGTTTGCCAAGACCTCTGTATGAAGAGCAGAGGAAAACCTTCCCTCCTGCCTGCCCCAGAGAAATCCAGCAAAATTTGTAGTGGGTGGGAACGAACAAACCAAAGCTTTAATGGTTTTAAAAGCACTTATCAAACGGTTTGGATAAAAGGGCCCCGGATCTCACACACCGATGTGCAAACATAATTACCGAGCCCTGCGCTCCCTTGAGCAAAGGGAAAATTGCACAGGGCTGGAAGGAAGCCAGTGGTACACCAGTACGTAAGAGAAAAAATGGCTTTCTGCACAGCCAGAGCACAGTTCAGGTTCAGATTAACAGAGAAGAGCAAAATAGCTGAATTTAATTAATTAATAAAATAAAAATCAAGAGACAGACCACACCCAGCGTGTCATAAGTGTAGGTCTGTGAGGCTGGCCAGCTGCTGGGCTGGCTACTGGGGCTGCTTCTGGGCACTAAAAGGCAGTTGAGTTACAGGAAGAGGCTTGCAGAGATCCCTTCTGTCCTAAGCAAAGCCTTGGGAGGACCCAAGGTGCCAAATCCACATCCCAGGGACACCCCCAGGGCAAACCAAGAGGGCTGGAGGAGGAACGTCCCCTGGCCAGGTGGGACCTCAGGGCTTTTGCTTTTGCGGGCGTGAAATGCACTGGGTACCACAGAGCAAGGTGATGCTTTGGGGAAACATTCCTCAATAAACCTCTTTGGAGACGGAGGTGAAAAACCAGAGCTAGGGAATACAGCCTGGCCCAGAGGCGGCGGTGAGGAAGCCCCCCTGTGCCAGCCAGCACTGCGGCCAACAGCCGAAGGCGGCCCTGAGAGCCCCAAAAAATCCAAGCCGGGTCCAGAAATCCTTCTCACTGCTTGAACCCAGGACGGTGGGAGCGTTTTGCCCACGCCTTGCTGGCAGGAATGGGAAAAAAAAGCCCTGTAACCACAGCTGTGGGACATCCCACGCTGGGGGCTGCCGGAGGCACAGAGAAACCAGATTAAGAGATGCTGAACTCCCCCTCTGCTCCATCCTGCATGGCTACCGTCCTCTCTTAACCATGTTATTTCCCAGCCTTTAAACCCAAGCTTGGGGTTTCAAAGCGCCATAACCCAGCACATCCCGCAGGACAGGAGGAAATCTCTCCTCCCAGCTTTCCTTTCGGACATGTGAGCGAAGGCGGCTGTCGGAGGGGTCTGCCATACCACTGCCACCAGCAGGAGGGGACTTTCCTGGCAGCAACTGGTGCCTCGCACACGCAAAAGGTTCCTTGAACAGCCCCACGGACAAACAGGAGCTCCCCTCTCTCTCTCTATCATGAAAGGTAGACGTACACTGAAAAAATCCAGGGAAACTGGTGGGGAACCACCACCCATGTCCTAACGCCGGAGTACAGCGACCGCAGCCAAGCTGGAGATGAAGAGACACCACAGCTCAGAGCACAACAGTTTCTTTGCACCCAAAACGCTTCTTAATCTGAGTCCTTTTTTTATCAGAAAATATAAATATTTTGCAGCTGCGTTCTACAAGCGCGAAGGCAGGGACGCAGAATTACCTCTCCCACACAGCCTTCCTTCTGCATGTACTTTCGGATGACGGACCAGATCTGGCACTTGCTCAGCAGTCTCCCGCCCGTGGCGACTTCAAAGCTCTCGTAGGTCCCGTACTTCTCCAGGACGGCCCGGATGATCCTGATTGCCTGCCGTGGGCAGAAAAGAAACATCAGTGCAAAACACACACCCCACCCCGCCGCTTATAAACACAAAATCCCACGTGCAATAAAACCCTCGCGGAGATAACCCCTGATAAATGGCCTGGACAGTGAGACGCAGTTTTGCAACACCTACAAAAACAAGGTGACTGAGCCAGCTGCAGGTGGCCACCAGGACAGACGAGCCCCTAACGCTGTCAGCACAACCCGCAGTATATTCTTTCTCTTTCATCACCCTTGCAAGCATCTCCTGGGGGAACAGGGCAAAGCAGAAGCGAAAGAGCATCACCGCAGCACGCTGCCTCTGGAGGTTAAAGCTGCGATTATTTTCATCTTTTCTGCTTTCAGTTCTCCTTTCAAACTCCAGTGCTCACACAAAAGAGGTTTAGCTTATCCACTTGCTTTTTCCCCCTGAGAGTTTCTCATTGCGGCGCTGGACGGCATCGCTGGCATCGCCCTTTCCTCCTCTTTGGCCAGGGTCGCAGCACGACCAGCCTCCGGCACACCGACAGCCTTCTAATAAAAGCAGCCCGTTTATTAATGCTAATGTTTATTAGCATTAACATTTATGGAGCCTCTATAAAATATGAGCATTTATTAGCAGGCTTCCTCCCCCCAAAAGTGAGTTTGCATTGTAGACATCTTCAAGCAATGACTTTCTCCAGCCTATTAATAAATGACGATGACTTTGCACCAGTTCCGGAGTTTTTCCCAGCAGTTTTATTGCATCTGTAAACCTGGCTGAGCTGCCGTCGAGCTTCCCAGCCCCGCACCGAGGCGTGTTTTACCTCCTCCTGCTCAGCAAACCCCCTTTGCTCTCCTCCAGGGTCCAGGCAGTGGTTGGAGGAGGTCCCATCCCTTCAGGTCACCCAGGATCAGGAGATGGGTGCCCACCACCGGTCCCAGTGCTCAAAGTACCCAACACCCCGCCAAGGAGCCCCGCGGGCGAGCGGCCTCCCCTGCCCCAGCAGAAGCTCCTGGTTTTTCCATCCCTGAAGAGTTTTCTCTGCACAGCTGGTTTTTATTCTCGAGCCACTTATTGTGTCTTTCCAAGAGAAGTCGTGCAGGGTTTTTTTGTGTTGTTGCTTTTTTGGGGTGGGGTTTTTTTTGTTCTTGGGTTTTTTCTGGTTTTTTTTTTTTGCTTTGCTCAACGATCACGATGATAATTTTTGCGGCATCGCAAGGAACCTCCTGCCAACAGCGGCAGAAGAAGGACCATTTCTTCCTCCCACCTCTGCTCCACCACTTGCTCTCTCCTCCCAGGGGAACAACAGCTCCGAGCCAAGACAAACCCAGCACAGCTGGTGCCCAGGAGGAAGAACGACCAAAGAGCTTTGCTCCCTGCCAACCTCCAGCGCTCATCCTGGCAAGCAAAATTCCTAAAATACCAAATTTAGTTTCCTGAGAGGCCACCGAGCATCCCTGGGCAGCCTGAAACCACACACCCACCAGACGCCGAGGGATAACGAATCCCCCAGCCCAGGCTCCCTGCGGATGCTCCTGGCCTTCCCGTGACAAACTGGGGAGGCGATCGGTGAGATGAGCCTCCACGGGGCTACAAGAATCCTTCTGGTTTACTTCAATTTTCCATTAAAAAAATAAAATACACCCCCTCCCAAGCCCATTCAGAGCAGCTGGTGGAGCAGTGAGCTGGAAGTGGGGAGCTGGGGCTGGTTTGGCTGCTCTTCTCCAAGGACACTGCGGAGCAAAACATCTCATTTATTTAAGCTCCACGATAAAAGCAGGTTTTTAAAAAGCAAGTTTATAGCCGATAGTTAGCTGGCAAGGAAAAAAGAGTTTCCCAAGATAAAAGAGTGGAAGGAGGTTACTGCAGGGCACGAGGAAAGGAACGGTGACATGACCACCGTCACCGGAGAACTTGGAGAAATGCTGGTAGAAACGCTCAACACTTAGTATCTCTTGCGAAGGGTTTTGGGATCCGGGGTGAGACCATTCCCGCTGGTTACGAGCACTTAATTTCATTCATGCGAAGTGATGCACGGAGACAAATAACCTCAATTACTCATCTTTTACTACGTCGCAAGCCAACTGTCCCAAAGGAGAAAGCAAGGGGCGGGGTGTGTGTGTGTGAGGGAACAGCTCTGAACAGCTCATTTTACCGCTTTACTTGGAGAATGAAATGCATCTAAATGCAGGCAGAAAGCACTGAAAAGCCATTGAGGTCTCTAAAGGAGTCAGACCATCTCCCCTGCAACAGCAGCGCTGGCACCCGTTTATCTGGGGCAGAGGTTCGCCGGGCACTGGAAATGACGAACTGCTTAGAAAGCTGTTTACTGAGCGAGCCTGAGTCACAGGGACCATAAATCAGGCAGAGATATAGGAGGTAACGCAAGAATAAGTAAACATTCAAAAACCCAATAAATAAATGGGTGAAGAAGTTGCTATTTGAGATGCCAGAGGTCAGCTCCCAACTTGGAGGTGCACGGAGATGCCTGAATTTAAGATAGGAGTTTTCCATCCTCGGATGAGGCTAAAAGGGGTCCATGTGGCAGAAAGGACGCTCTGGCCAGAGGCGGGATCACAGAATCACAGAATCACAGCATGGCAGGGGTTGGAAGGGACCTCTGGAGATCATCCAGTCCAACCCCCTGCCAGAGCAGGGTCACCCACAGCAGGTTGCACAGGAACGCATCCAGGCGGGTTTGGAATGTCTCCAGAGACAGAGACTCCACCACCTCTCTGGGCAGCCTGTGCCAGGGCTCTGCCACCCTCACAGGAAAGAAGTTCCTCCTCATGTTTAGGTGGAACTTCCTATGTTCAAGTTTGTGCCCGTTACCTCTTGTCCTGTGGCTGGGCACCACTGAGAAGAGCCTGGCCCCATCCTCCTGACACCCACCCTTTAGCTATTGATGAGCATTGATGAGATCCCCTCTCAGTCTGCTCTTCTCCAGGCTGAACAGCCCCAGGGCTCCCAGCCTTTCCTCAGCAGAAACGTGCTCCAGGCCCCTCAGCATCTTCCAACCCAGTATGTATGCAGGGGTCCCTGATGGAGCCCCAGCTCCTGAGCACCACCATGCAGCCGTAAGCAAGAACCAGTTTGATGCTGGTAGCATCACCCAGCACCAGCATGACCGTCAACTACAGAGTACGTACTATTCCCGAAGGCAGAGCAGGTAACTAAAGAAGCTTGAAAAACAACTAGTTCCACTCCCCTGCCCTGGGCAGCGACACCTCCCACCAGACCAGGTTGCTCCAAGCCCTGTCCAGCCTGGCCTTGAACATCTCCAGGGATGGGGCAGCCACAGCTTCTCTGGGCAACCAGAAGCTGGAAGGAGAGCAGGCCACTCGGTTTCACATGGACCATGGACCAGCTCCTGACTGGCGTGACCATGGAGTGGTCCCACCATGATACATCCTGGTGGCACCAGGTGGGGGGCACCACCCGAGGCAAGGACACCCACACCTTTGCACCGGGCGGGAGGAAGTTCCTCTGCCTCCACGGAGCATTCCTCCCAGGAGCATCCCTCCCTATATCATCCCTTCCTGAAGCATCCCTCCTCGGAGCATCCCACCCCGGAGCATCCTTCCCGGAACCCCCGCGATGCTCATCCCCCGCCGAGCCGGCAGCAGTACTGGCAGCGAACCGGGGGTCACCGGCAGCGATGCTCGCCCCCCC
>VWZL01005217.1:104513-118044 GCA_013396915.1 Stercorarius parasiticus | reverse complement strand
ACCAGCCCCGGTTGTTTTGCTGCCCCAGTTGTGTCACCTGCCCCAGTTGCATCGCGATCCCCGGCTGTGTCACTGGCCTTGTCTGTGTCACCAGTCCCGGTTGTGTCACCAACCCTGTTTGCATCTCCAGCCTGGCTGTCACCAACCGCATTTGCACTAACAGCCCTGGCTACATCACCAGCCCCGGCTGGGTCACCAGTCCCAGGTGCGTCGCCACCCCAGTTGCATCTCCAACCCCATTTGAATCAGCAGCCCCGGCGTTGCCACCCCCAGTTGCGTTGCTGTCCCCATCTGTGTCACTTACCCTGGTTGTGTCACCAGTCCCAGTTGTGTCACCAACCCCATTTGCATCCCCAGCCCCTAGCTGTGTTGTCAGCCCCAGTTGCATTTCCAGTTCCAGTTGCATCACCGCCCCAGTTGCACCACCAACTCCATTTACATCACCAGCCCTGGTTGTATCGCCATCCCCAGTTGCATCGCCATCCCTGGTTGTGTCGCCAGTCCCAGTTGTGTCACCAAACCCATTTGCATCACCAAGCCCAGTAGCGTTGTCATCCCAGTCACATCACCAGCCCCAGTTGCCTCACCGAGGTGGTTGGATTGCCAAGGAGGCTGCATTACCAGCCCCGATCACATCACCAACCCTGGTTGTGTCACCAGCCCCAGTCACACTGCCAGCCCCTGTTGCGTTGTCATCCCAGTTGTGTCTCTAGCCCCAGTTGCATTGCTGAGGCGGTTCCATCACCAAGCCGGCCGCGTTGCCAGCCCTGGTCACATCACCAACCCCAGTTGTGTCACCAGTCACACCGCCAGCCCCCATTGCATTGTCATCCCAGTTGCATTGCCAGCCCTGGTCACATCACCAGCCCTGATCGTGTCATCAGCCCCAAAGCATTATCACGCCGGTCACGTTACCAGCCCCAGTCATGTCACCAAGCCCAGTCGCATCACCCGCCCTGGTAGCATTGCCGAGCACGTGGCTTTTCCCATAGCCCTGGGTGCCACCAGGCAATGAGCGTCTCCATTTTGGGCGAGGGCTGGCTGTACCGCCCCACTGGGCAAGGACAAGGTCGGCTTGGTGCTCAGAAGCAAAGTGTGTTTATTATTTTGTAAATCTGCTGATTTCGAGTCAGTCTTGCCTGAGGAGGCTCACCCGCTGCCTGCACACTGGCGGCTGGCAGAGGTGCTCCTGCAAGCCATCCCTGCCATGCCACCCCTGTGCCACCCCCATGACCACCCTGGTAAGTCAGAGCCCGCACTCGTTATGTGAATTGCTCTGTCCCAAACGAGCAAAGGCTACGGCACCGCAGTCTCCAAAGTGCCTAAACATGGCTTGCTAGCGACGAGGGCTTGTGCATATGCCGTAATTCGCAAGTGTGATGTTAATGAGCTGGCAACGCGGTTAATTATCCACCCGCTAGTGGGAAGTGACAAGCCTCGGAAGTATAATTAATTGCCGTTCCTGAAAGAAAAACCAGTCAGTGTGGAAGTGGGTGCCAGCCCATCCACCTGAGCTGGTCTTGCTCCTTTTTCTTCCAAACACAGCTCCGTGTCCATTGCTCCCCTGCATGGCAGCTTGTGGTAGCTACCAGCACGGAGGGAAGATGGCCCCCATTCCTTTCAGTTCTTTTTGGGCTCCTTAAGGACCTTCCATCCAGATAGGATCTTCCCCCCCTTCCCTGCCTCTGGGCTGGGTCCCACCTGTCCCGGTTCCCCCTGCTCCTGTGGGCTCCCCAGCAGGATTTCATTGATGGAACTGAGCGTCAGGTTGCTGAAGACCATGTTGAGGTGGTCGACGCCTCTCAGCTCATGGACCTGCACCTTCTGCTTTTGCTGGTCGCGCCATCGCTTGCACAACTCCGAACTGCGTGTGTTGACAGTGTCATCCCCGTCGCCATAAATCATGTCCACAGGGTCCTCGTAAGGGAAACGCTCGTCATATATGTAAGTCTCCACCGTGGGGAAGCCCGTGCCATAGAGGCAATACGTGTCCACTCCAGGAGGAGGCAGGCCCTTCAGCAAGTCCTTCATGTCCTCCCACATGTACCAGCCATCCTCCAAGTTGACGTCGGTGAAGAAGCGTTTGTAGTCCCGGTAGGTGTAATTGTAGGAGGGCGTGGAGATGAAAACGTGGGTCTCGGGCCAGGCCAGGCTCGTTGGGAACATCCAGGGGCTGGTGGTGGTCATGCGCTGTTCTTCACGCAGCTTGATGTTGGACATGAGTGGGATGCCCTGATTGTCACCTGCAGGACACACAGGGGCTCATGAGAAACAGCACCAAAATGTACCCTTGCAAATGGTGCCCCTTGGGCAGCTGTACTGGGGTCAGCCTGTCCATCAGTGACTCACAGCTCTCTCCGGAGTATGGTTCCACCTCAGACCTTCCCCTACTTTTACCCCTGCCCTGCCTGTGACCGTGTGTTCTCCTCACCCTTCCGGCTGCAGACCTCCAGAGCAACCTTCCAAACTCTTCTCTCCGNCATTTGCATCACCAAGCCCAGTAGCGTTGTCATCCCAGTCACATCACCAGCCCCAGTTGCCTCACCGAGGTGGTTGGATTGCCAAGGAGGCTGCATTACCAGCCCCGATCACATCACCAACCCTGGTTGTGTCACCAGCCCCAGTCACACTGCCAGCCCCTGTTGCGTTGTCATCCCAGTTGTGTCTCTAGCCCCAGTTGCATTGCTGAGGCGGTTCCATCACCAAGCCGGCCGCGTTGCCAGCCCTGGTCACATCACCAACCCCAGTTGTGTCACCAGTCACACCGCCAGCCCCCATTGCATTGTCATCCCAGTTGCATTGCCAGCCCTGGTCACATCACCAGCCCTGATCGTGTCATCAGCCCCAAAGCATTATCACGCCGGTCACGTTACCAGCCCCAGTCATGTCACCAAGCCCAGTCGCATCACCCGCCCTGGTAGCATTGCCGAGCACGTGGCTTTTCCCATAGCCCTGGGTGCCACCAGGCAATGAGCGTCTCCATTTTGGGCGAGGGCTGGCTGTACCGCCCCACTGGGCAAGGACAAGGTCGGCTTGGTGCTCAGAAGCAAAGTGTGTTTATTATTTTGTAAATCTGCTGATTTCGAGTCAGTCTTGCCTGAGGAGGCTCACCCGCTGCCTGCACACTGGCGGCTGGCAGAGGTGCTCCTGCAAGCCATCCCTGCCATGCCACCCCTGTGCCACCCCCATGACCACCCTGGTAAGTCAGAGCCCGCACTCGTTATGTGAATTGCTCTGTCCCAAACGAGCAAAGGCTACGGCACCGCAGTCTCCAAAGTGCCTAAACATGGCTTGCTAGCGACGAGGGCTTGTGCATATGCCGTAATTCGCAAGTGTGATGTTAATGAGCTGGCAACGCGGTTAATTATCCACCCGCTAGTGGGAAGTGACAAGCCTCGGAAGTATAATTAATTGCCGTTCCTGAAAGAAAAACCAGTCAGTGTGGAAGTGGGTGCCAGCCCATCCACCTGAGCTGGTCTTGCTCCTTTTTCTTCCAAACACAGCTCCGTGTCCATTGCTCCCCTGCATGGCAGCTTGTGGTAGCTACCAGCACGGAGGGAAGATGGCCCCCATTCCTTTCAGTTCTTTTTGGGCTCCTTAAGGACCTTCCATCCAGATAGGATCTTCCCCCCCTTCCCTGCCTCTGGGCTGGGTCCCACCTGTCCCGGTTCCCCCTGCTCCTGTGGGCTCCCCAGCAGGATTTCATTGATGGAACTGAGCGTCAGGTTGCTGAAGACCATGTTGAGGTGGTCGACGCCTCTCAGCTCATGGACCTGCACCTTCTGCTTTTGCTGGTCGCGCCATCGCTTGCACAACTCCGAACTGCGTGTGTTGACAGTGTCATCCCCGTCGCCATAAATCATGTCCACAGGGTCCTCGTAAGGGAAACGCTCGTCATATATGTAAGTCTCCACCGTGGGGAAGCCCGTGCCATAGAGGCAATACGTGTCCACTCCAGGAGGAGGCAGGCCCTTCAGCAAGTCCTTCATGTCCTCCCACATGTACCAGCCATCCTCCAAGTTGACGTCGGTGAAGAAGCGTTTGTAGTCCCGGTAGGTGTAATTGTAGGAGGGCGTGGAGATGAAAACGTGGGTCTCGGGCCAGGCCAGGCTCGTTGGGAACATCCAGGGGCTGGTGGTGGTCATGCGCTGTTCTTCACGCAGCTTGATGTTGGACATGAGTGGGATGCCCTGATTGTCACCTGCAGGACACACAGGGGCTCATGAGAAACAGCACCAAAATGTACCCTTGCAAATGGTGCCCCTTGGGCAGCTGTACTGGGGTCAGCCTGTCCATCAGTGACTCACAGCTCTCTCCGGAGTATGGTTCCACCTCAGACCTTCCCCTACTTTTACCCCTGCCCTGCCTGTGACCGTGTGTTCTCCTCACCCTTCCGGCTGCAGACCTCCAGAGCAACCTTCCAAACTCTTCTCTCCGACATAACATCTCTAGCTGCTAGGAGGGGCTGAGCGTAGACAAACCTGGATGTGTGATGGCCCTGACCAACCCAGCCCTGGACTTTCCCTGCAGCCCCAGCACCTCCACGCCTGCCCACAGGGACTGGAGTCAGCTGAGCCTGATGAGGGTGCTGATCACGGGTGGCCAAGCTGCATGCATCCTGCAAGCCTCGGCATTTTTGTTGTGTCTGGAGGTCTAAGACCATGCAATGATCTCACGTTACCTTAAAAGTGCCTCTGGCCCTTGTGGCAACAGGGAAAAACGTGAGGAGATGACTTAAGGGTGATGCAAGGGGCCAGATGCCAAAATCTTCAAGCACATGATTTTAATTCCAAGAATTTTTGGAGGCCCAGCTTGTGACTTGTAGATATTCTGGGCTGTCAGCATTAGGCAAGTGATTGTGGCTTTCTGGGCTGCGAAGAGACTAAGGAGGAACTGGGTGAAGGGAGATTAAAGCCTGAAGACAGCAAAGCTTCTGGGGGATGGGCTTTGAGATGTGGGGAGATCCAAGCTAGTGGTGCAGGAGAGCATGTGTCCCTTGGGTGGCCTCTGTGTCCTCTGCTGCAGAAGGGGCTGTATGGTTTGGGGTGAAGGTCCAGCAACCTGCACGATGGAAGTGGTGCAGATGTCTGGGGAGGCAGTGAGAAGGGGGTGAGCATGCCCCAAACTGCTTCCCTGGCCCCAAGATTTTTGGCTGAGCCCTTTTCATGCCCAGGATGGGTGTTTCGGCTTTCCAGGAGGACCCCTAGCTCAGGAGTTGACCTTGGCCATGATGCAGGCTGTGCTGCAGGCTGTCTGGCGAGAGCTGGTGGGGAGGAAGGGGGATGGCCAGGCTGCAGGAAGACCCTTCTGACAGCAGTTTTCCAGACAGACAAACCCACCAGCTCCAGTCATGGAAACCAGAGGAAGCTCCAGGACACGTCCTGGGCCGCTCTCGTGCTGCCGGGGCTGTGTCAGGAACATCTGTGGTCCTTTCTGCACCCTGGGATGCAGCGGCATCAGCACCAGAGCATGAGTGCTGCCTCCACAGACCCCTCAGCCTCTTCCCCCACCTCTTCCACCACCGTGTCCTTTCCCTCCCCACCACCACCCTTCCATTTCTGCAGGAGGGAAAGAAAGCAAAGAGGCGGCTGCACACAAGAAGTCACCCACCGGATGCCAGGACACGCAGGGGCTTGACGGACCCTCCCCAGGGGGCACCCAGGGAGATGAAACCCCCAATGTACTGGTCTTTCCAGGCTTGCGTCTGCTGGAGCAAGAAGTAGAGGATGTTCAGGTTGCCCATGCTGTGCGCAATGAGGAAGACGCGTCGCTGGTACTCATCATGCATCTCCTCAATCAGTGCCTTCAGGTTCTGGAAGTATTCGGGCTGCTCCTCTGTGGATAAGAGGGGCACCAGATCTTGGCCACCTCACTCATGGCCACAGGGCTCCAGGGCTGACCCTAGGAGCCCCGATCAGAGAGAAGCGTGGGCACAGGGGCCACAAGTGCCACCATGCAATTACATGAGAGCACCACGAATGGCTGAGCAACCACCACCATGGGCAGCTGCCCCGGCCAGGGGTTCCTCCAAACCAGCCAGCTCACCCAGCTTCCCTCCCTCTATGAGTGGCCAGGCCACAAACCCCAAACTTACGGGGCCCGACCCTCCAGTCGTAGGGGGCTGCCCGAACTGTCTGGTCCCTCACGTAGCCGTTGTTCACCAGGTTCTGCACCAGGGTGTGCAGGTAACCTACGGGCAGGGAGCATAGGTGGGAATTAGGTCTGTGGTCTTCTCCTGACAATCTTTTTCCACCCTGGTCCTGCTCATGGCCATAATGTCCTCCGGTAAGTCCTGTAGCTTTGTGGCTTCAGCCAGAGGTAGGATCTCCATGAGTCCCTTATGTGCTGGGGTCAAGGACCGGGTGTGGTCTCTGGTGACACTTGAAGGGAGTGTGTCCCTGAGGCCAACGTCCCTCACACCCAGGTGACTTGGGCTCTCTGAAGAGCCAGTCTCCCCTGGAGACATGGAGACTTCTCTCCACTTATTGGGAGCATGTGAGATCCCCGGACACCCCGCACTTCTTATCCTCTCACCTGCCAGCTTGCTCTGATCCAGGTATTCCACGGAATAGGTCTTGCCAAAGCCAGGCACGCGGATGTGCACCCCTGGGGCATTGGTCATTTTCCGAGAGGTTCGGTTGTACACCACCCTGCGGGGACAGGACAGGAAGTAGCAGAAGAACCATGTCTCCAAGGGATGGGGTGGAGATCACCGGGTGGCAGCTTGGAGCTGGGCAGCTGTTTCCAAGTCTTGTGTGGATGGGGAGGTGGACTGGTGCCAAGCCGGCGTCCATGCCGGTCACCCAGCATCTCGTGGCAGGAGGGTCTGATGGAGATGGCCCCTGCGATGGTCCCATCACCCTGTGGCCCCCAGCAGGGTGACAGCATTTCCAGTGGGTGCTGAGGAGGGCCTGGCTGAGCGCAAGCACATGGCAGGGACATGGGAAGGGGCCGAGCGCTCAGAGCAGGAGCCAGACAGCTGTGTTCCCAAACAGTCCCATGGTTTTCCAAGTGTGCTAGGTTGTGGCCCGGGGGGAGGAGAGGGGAGGGAGATCCCTGGTAGGTCATTTCCCTGGGAAGCTCCCAGGGTGGGGGTGAGCGGTACCTGGTGTTATCGATCCAGCAGTCAACTCCCACTGGCAGGAAGGTGTTGAGGTTCAGCCAGATGGTGAAATAGTCCTCCGTTTTGCGGTAGCACATCCAGTTCACCACGTCCGGCTTGTCCAGCTTTGCTTCCAGCTGGTTCCCGAGACACCCAGGCACTGGTGGCACCGCAGAGGGAGAGCAGAGCCAGCTACAGACCCCGTCCCACTGCCCCAGTGCTCCCCACAGCCCCCAAGCTGGGCTCGCCTGGGGCTGCCCAGCTGGGGACACCTGTGGACCTGCTGGAGCAGCATCCCTGGAGAACAGCCTGCAGGAGCGAGGGTGCTTGGAGCCGAGATGGGGGTGACCATGGAAACGTCACTAAAAACGCATTCTCAGGGACCCCCCCAGCTGCCTTTCCCATGGGGTGACCTCCAGAGCTGCCACCCTCAGCCCAAACCTGCCAGTCCCCACCAGCACGAAGCATCCCGGAGCATTCCCCATGCCTGGCTGGGTTTCCATCCTCCTCTCCTCGCTGCAGCCTTGGAGGAAGGAGTGGGTGCTGCTCGGGTCAGTCCAACCCTACTGCACCCTGGCACCTTGTCCTGGGGTAGCGGGACAGACTGGAGGCACGCAGAGTCCCCCAGGAGGTGAAAGTCACCCCGGTGCTTGCTCCCGAGGCCCACGCACTGTTTTCCTGAACTTTAAACCCTCCACACAGGCAGAACAAGGTCTCTGAACCAGTTCGGCGCCAAGCGGAACCGTACCCTGCGGGAATTCAGTGCAAATAGCCCATACGGTAAACACAGCGCGGTTTTAAGCAAGCTCACAGGCTGACATGGGCTCTCTTGATGGAAGGTGACCATCACCAGGGTGCTCGGTCTGCCTCTGGGAGCTTCAGCGTGGTTCCCGGCAGGGATGGGGCACCCATCCTGGTGCCACCCCGATGTATCTGCCTGGTGCCAGGGGCAGACACCATGGCGGGTGTTCCCAGCTGCTGTGCAGGAACCAAGAACTGGCTCCTGGTGCCAGCCCTGACCCCAAGGACGAGGACAAGAGGTGAAGGGACTGCAGCGGACAGTGGCTGGTGGGATGAGATGACTGGGCGATGAGTCCCATGGCCTCAAGAGGGCCGAAGACTGGCTGGAGACACATGGCTGGGGGTGGCGTGGACCTTCAATGCCACTGCAGGCGCTGTCTGCTATGTGGCTCGCTTCACATAAGCTGCTTCCCCCAAGGACACCACGAGCTGCTTTGTGGCCTAAAGTTCCTATGGATGCCTGCCCTGTGCTGCTTTAGGACCTGGAGGTGGGCTGTGCTGTGGCTGTGGGACCCCACAAGCACTGTGGGGTGGGAGCCATGCTGCCTGGTACAGGGGTTGAAGGATACAGGCAAGGAGCATCTTTGACCTGAGAAGGATGTGCCCCATTTCCCCTGGTCCCCACCAGCCTCAGGTGTCCCTGCACCCCGCGTTCCATGGGTGCAGGCGTTTTGGGGGGAGCACTGTCCCCATTGCAGGGTGGGAGGGCAGCCTGGCCTGGAGATGCTCTACCCCCATCCCACCCATCACGGCCCCAGCACACCAGGGGCATGGCTAGAAGCCTCCAAAAGCCTCATCCCATGTGAGGGGTGAAGGAGATGTAGCAGTTGCCTCCGTGAACCTGCTTCACAGCTCCCTCACCTCTTTGGCATCTCCCCAGGGATACAGGGAGGGTCTAATCCTGCCTCTAAAGTGCCTAGCTGAGGACCAGGCCACCCAGTGGACCCTGGTGTAGGAGCGCCCAGGCAGGGAGCAGGCAGAGAGGACCTCCCAGGCAGCGAGAAGAGCGGGACCATGAGCTCCTCTGATGGGTCCCGAGGGTGCACAGCCAGCACCCAACCCCCGGCACGCAGCCCTGAGCTCTGCCTCCCTTTCCAGAGGACATTTGGTAATCATTAAGGGAGTTCCTGTGGGGGCAGAAGGGTTATCGGCGGTCCCAAGGGCACTGGGGGTTACCAGGACACCTGGCCCAGGGGGATGGGCTACGTGTGGATGCCGAGCAGCACACAGGGCAGCCGGACCCATCTGTGCGCAGGACAGGGGCTGAGGCTGGTACTGGGAGTGCAGGGAGATGCTGCAACCATCACAGGTCATCCTGAGAAGAGGCACCTGGTGACAGCCACCCGAGTCTCCCGGTCACCAGCATGGCCAAGCAGGACCTGCCCCAGGGCACCGAGGCTTCCGACACCATCCCCTGCTCTCTCATCCCTCTGGGAAGGGACATTGTGGGGTCAGCCCTCGGCACTGCAGCAGGGATGTTCTGCTTTTTCTCTTCTCTTTTTAAAGGGCAAACGGCTTGATTCAAGAAAAAAGGAGAAAAACCCCAACTCTGCTCAGTTTTTCCATGGCAAAATCCTGGCTCAAGTCCCCGGTGATGGTGCAGGGGCAAAGGAAGGCAGTGCCGGGCAGGATGGAGGTACCAGCTGCTGCTCCCACCTCCCCGAGGTGATGCCCATCACCTCAGCCTGACAGCTCGCTCTCCTCTACACCACCTGCTCCAGCAAGGTGGGATGCGAGATGGATGCCCTTCTGCAGCTGCAGAGGATGCCTTAACCATCACCAGGGAGCAGCAGAAGACGTGGACAGGGTGGGCTTTGGGGGACCAAGGCGTGGCAGATGCTGGCCCACCACACCGGCAGCAACAGCCATGGGAAGCAGCAGATGAGGACGTGCTGCAGCCCCTGTGCCTCTGCCAGCAGAGCCCCCCCAGAACTGAGCAACCCCTAAAACACCCTCTGGCCCAGATGTGAGATTCTGGAGCCCCATTTGCTTTCTGGGGTGCCCAGCTTGCCCCCCCCAGCTCCGGGCAGCTGTGACCAGCTCTGTTTCCCCAGCCTGGTGGATGCGGGGGGACCTGGGAGCCGATGTCACCCCCACTTGGTGGCTCCAGCTCCAGACTGAAAAGGGCCACCGTGGCTAAGACCCACTGAGCTGCCGACAGTGCGGCACCCCAACCTCACTGCCAGCTCCAGGGGGGCTGCGTGGCGTCCGGGGTGCCCACCCGTACCCCGCTTGGTGCCCATGACCTTACCGAGTACCACGGGCGGCGTGCTGTTGGTCGGGGGAGCTTCTGGGGTGGTGGTGGGTGGAAAGAGGACATTGAAGAGCCAGAACTGGGACGTGGGCTGCAGGAGCAGCGACAGCGTCAGCAACGCAACCCTGCCGCCGCTGCTCCCCATGGCAAGCTCGGCCGGGATCCTCCGGACGTCTTCCAAGCAAAACAGCCTTTTATATTTTTTACGCAGGTCCAGCCAAGACGCACCCCGGCTGCAGGGGAGGGGAGAGCTGCAAGGGGCTGGCCGTGATGGGGAGGAGGGACGGGGAGGGCCGAAGGACTGGCCTTGCGGCCATGCCATGCCCTGACAAGGCAGCTCAGGGGGGGCCGGGGGCTTTCCACGCCCCGAGAGCCCTGCCTTGAGGGTGCCAGCGGAGCAGGGACGTCATTCTAGCAGCTTCCCGGTGCCTCGGTGTCCCTCCGCTGTGTGCTGGGGTTGTGGCTGCCACGCACTTCCCCCTGTGCCCTGCTCCCAGAGTAACCCCACGGGGGTGCCCGGGGGTGCCAGCACCCGTCCGCTCCCTGCCTGGGCGAACACAACACCTCTCCGCTCCTCCTGCCCTTGGCAAGGGGGGGGCTGGTGCTGCTGACGTGGCCAAGGGGACCCTGAACCTCTGGGAGACCTCAGGGCTGGGACAGGCGAGGACACATCTGGGCAGCCCCTGGTGCCACCTGACAGCAGCACGTCCCCCAGTGCCACCCCGGGCACTGCCCCTGCTCCATGTCGCCCTGCCCAGGCTGCCCCATGTGGCATCCCCCTGGCAGGTGCTTGTCCCTGGGGGGGGATGTGGCATCCCCCCGCCAGGCACTCACCCCCGAGGGGATGCCGCATCCCCCAAGAGGCACCCTGTGACCCTGCAGCTCCCGGCCACTGTGGGCTCTGGGTCCCCGTGGGTGTCCCCTTGGTACCAGCACCAGCTGGGGGGAGCCCCCACAGCCTCCATGGCCTGGGCAGGGCTCCAGGTAGCCCTGCATGCCCTGGGGAGCTGGGACCCTCGGGGACCGGGAGGCACCGAGGGGAAGGCAGGGTGACCCGGGCCAGCAGCCTCTGGAGGGACACAGGGTGGAAGGGACCGGGGTGCAGGGGGGTGATGCCAGGTGCCCCCCCATCAAGGAGGGGGGAGTCGGTCCCTTCCCAGCGGCCATCCAGCCCCTGCACTGTGCTCCTCCCATCCCCCTGGGACACTAAGGGGGAGCTGCTGGTGGGTCCCCAGGGACCCTAGGGCACAGTCCAGCCCCAGGGTGAGGAAGAAGAGGGTGACAGCTCAGCTTCAGGTGGGCTTTTTCAGCCGTTTTTGTGATGCATGGCCACAGGGCACAGGGCTGAACAAACCTTGTGACCTCGTGGTGATGTGGAGGTCAGATCCATGGCTCCCCATCCCATCTCAGGGGTGAGTGTCACCCTTGGGCCGAGCTCAGTGGCACTGACTGAGCGCCCGGGGCTCAGCGGAGGATCTGGGGAAGCGTCTCCATCACGCTGCCCTCGGTGGAGAGAAATCTGGGGACATATCAGGGGCAAGAAAGGAGCAATAAGAAATCTCTGCTCACCCCACGTCTTGCCCCATCCTCTGCCTTTGCCAGGCTCCCTGCCCTGCAGCCCCTCACTCGGCGCGTGTCTACTTACCCCAGGGCTTATTACGGCATAATTTAACTTTTCTCCTTAAAATCACTGCTCTTGGCTCCCAGCCTGGTATGCTGAGCCCAGTGGTGGTGCCTGCACAGGGCTGGGGCTGTGGGCAGAGGAGATGTTCTCCAAGCTCCGATCTGCCTCGAGGGATCTGTGCTTGGGGAGGGGCTGCAGGATGGGGGAAATGAGTTTGGTTTTTTTTTTAATTTTTGAAATGTGTAAGCAGAAAGTCAGCGGGACAGGATGGCTGGACCTTCCACCCTGGACTTGATGCCGCAGCCAAGGGGAAGAGCTGCTCCTTGTTGGAATGGCCAGAGGTAAGCATTTGAGAAGAGGTGAATGGTGCTGAGCCACGGTGGTGAAGCAGAACCCAGCTGCTCATGGCCTTGCTCCAGCCTTGCCAGTACGGTCCAGCCTTCCCAGTGTGCTCTAGTGGGGCAATGGGCCAGTGCGTAGCAGCGCTGAGCAGAGGGATGCTGTGGGGGGGTTCAAGCTCAGCTGGAGTGTGGCCTTTCAATCCTCTGGGTGCAAATCCTTCCAACCCAGCATCTTCTCTGGAGCTGAGCTCTGGGGTGGAAAGCTGCTGCCTCCCGCCTCCTCTTGCTCTGCAAGGAAGGGAGAAAGGTACGCAGCCTTTCCTGGGGGGCCAGGATGGGAATGAAGAGGTCCAGAAGAGCGGGTCGGCAGCAGAAAAGTCATAGTACTGCAAGGAAGATGCCTCCTTCCTCCCAGGGAAGAGCAAGTTGTGTTTGGAGCTGCCTGGGGCTGGAGGGGCTGGTGCGGTGGGTTCCCCGTGGGGCAGCAGGGTCCCTTCCCACAGAACAGGGAGGAAAGGTAGGAGAAAAGGACGAGTGGCCTTTAGGAGCCCACCTGAGCTCATGGCCCCCTCCGAGGGCACAGCACTACAGTTTGAGGAACCCAGGAACCCACAACAACTTGTTGTTTAGACAATTATTCTCTTGCCCAATGAGCCCTCCCCACCCAGCAAGGGGAATCGGGAAAAAAGAAGGAGAACCAAGGGCTGGAATATAAACAGATTTCATAGAATAAGACTAGACAATTAACATGAATAATGCTAAAGAATGAGTATCAATGCCAATACTGATATAAAACACATGAGGATTATCCTCAGCCCGTTCCCCAGCAGAAGCCGTGCACTCCCTGCAGGGACAGCCAATGTGGGACCCTCCGAGCGCTGCGGCTGTGGGAGGAAGGGAAGGGCTCAGGACTCCGGCACCAGGGCAAGGAGTGCTCAGGGTGGCAGCCAGCAAGGGAGGGAGAGAGAGAGAGAGAGAATTCCTCAGCAAACTTCTTAATTTATATTGAATGTGCCGTTCATGGTATGAATTAATCCTGGTGGCAGCCTGGGGCAAGTGCCCAGGTCTCGCTCTTCCTCATCCCCGCACCTGGTGAGCTGGAAAACATCAAGACCTAGAAACCCACATGCCAGAGCTGGTGATAAAGTAAATATTTTCACCAATTCAGACACTGGAGTCTTCTAAGAGTGCAGTTTTCCCAGACGTTAGAAGAGAAATGAGTCCTGTGTCACCCAAACCAGGACACACGGTGTCTCTGCGAACCCGTCTCCTGGCAGCCCCGGACTCTCCCAGCCTGTTGGCAAAAGCCTTGCTGTGACCCCGAGTCGCACCGAGGTGGCCACGAAGAACTGAGGGCTCTACAGCCACAGCCGCCCGCGGGGCCCCCGCGCGCAGTGGTGGGGCTCACG
>VWZL01005217.1:93279-104456 GCA_013396915.1 Stercorarius parasiticus | reverse complement strand
CCCTCCGGGGGCGCATCCCTCCAGGTCCGGTGCCTGCTGGAGGCTGGTCCAGCGCCAGGGCAGGAGCGGAGGAGCCGGCGCTGGGCTCCGGAACAGCCGCTTCACAGCCCTCGGCTGCTGGGGTGGGATCTTCTGCTGCTGGGTCTTTACTTTCCATCCACAGCCCTCACCAGGCTGTTCTCCTCCTCCTCCTCCTCCTCCTCCTCATCATCATCACTCTGGCTTTTGGTTGTCCCCAGGGGGACAGACCTGGCGTTTGTGCCTCACTTTCCCCGAGTGACCCTGTCCTCACCCGAGGCAGAGGTGCTGGCGCAGCGTAGAGCTCCTGGTGGTGATTCCTCCTTGTGGGAGGACACCCTCTGCTGTGGTGGCCTCGCAGGGACAGTGTGGGGGTAGAAGAGGTCTAAGCAAGGCCCCTTATTGTCCCTCTAGTGACACAGTGAAGGGGGGTCCTCACTGCCTGTGACAAACATCCCCTAAACCATAATACATGAGCCTGGATAGCTCAGCTGGGAGAGCATCAGACTTTTAATCTGAGGGTCCAGGGTTCAAGCCCCTGTTCAGGCGAAGACTTTAACCTTTATGTAGCCCAGGGGCAGGATTTGGCACCTCTGCCTGCTAAGACAACTAAGGTGGGAACAAAAAAGCACAGAACTCTCTCTCCCCTACTCCCTTCCTCACTGAAAGGTGTTCAGGCAACCAAACCGACCCTTCGAGCAGCTCCTTCAAATGTTGTGCACCTGCTTTTTCTGCATGAAGATGATGAAGGGACTGGAGCATCTCTCCTAGGAAGGAAGCCAGGCTCTTCTCAGTGGTGCCTAGGGCCAGGACCACAGGCAATGGGCACAAGCTGGAACGCAGAGGTCTCCAGCTGAACATCAGGNCAGAGGGATGCTGTGGGGGGGTTCAAGCTCAGCTGGAGTGTGGCCTTTCAATCCTCTGGGTGCAAATCCTTCCAACCCAGCATCTTCTCTGGAGCTGAGCTCTGGGGTGGAAAGCTGCTGCCTCCCGCCTCCTCTTGCTCTGCAAGGAAGGGAGAAAGGTACGCAGCCTTTCCTGGGGGGCCAGGATGGGAATGAAGAGGTCCAGAAGAGCGGGTCGGCAGCAGAAAAGTCATAGTACTGCAAGGAAGATGCCTCCTTCCTCCCAGGGAAGAGCAAGTTGTGTTTGGAGCTGCCTGGGGCTGGAGGGGCTGGTGCGGTGGGTTCCCCGTGGGGCAGCAGGGTCCCTTCCCACAGAACAGGGAGGAAAGGTAGGAGAAAAGGACGAGTGGCCTTTAGGAGCCCACCTGAGCTCATGGCCCCCTCCGAGGGCACAGCACTACAGTTTGAGGAACCCAGGAACCCACAACAACTTGTTGTTTAGACAATTATTCTCTTGCCCAATGAGCCCTCCCCACCCAGCAAGGGGAATCGGGAAAAAAGAAGGAGAACCAAGGGCTGGAATATAAACAGATTTCATAGAATAAGACTAGACAATTAACATGAATAATGCTAAAGAATGAGTATCAATGCCAATACTGATATAAAACACATGAGGATTATCCTCAGCCCGTTCCCCAGCAGAAGCCGTGCACTCCCTGCAGGGACAGCCAATGTGGGACCCTCCGAGCGCTGCGGCTGTGGGAGGAAGGGAAGGGCTCAGGACTCCGGCACCAGGGCAAGGAGTGCTCAGGGTGGCAGCCAGCAAGGGAGGGAGAGAGAGAGAGAGAGAATTCCTCAGCAAACTTCTTAATTTATATTGAATGTGCCGTTCATGGTATGAATTAATCCTGGTGGCAGCCTGGGGCAAGTGCCCAGGTCTCGCTCTTCCTCATCCCCGCACCTGGTGAGCTGGAAAACATCAAGACCTAGAAACCCACATGCCAGAGCTGGTGATAAAGTAAATATTTTCACCAATTCAGACACTGGAGTCTTCTAAGAGTGCAGTTTTCCCAGACGTTAGAAGAGAAATGAGTCCTGTGTCACCCAAACCAGGACACACGGTGTCTCTGCGAACCCGTCTCCTGGCAGCCCCGGACTCTCCCAGCCTGTTGGCAAAAGCCTTGCTGTGACCCCGAGTCGCACCGAGGTGGCCACGAAGAACTGAGGGCTCTACAGCCACAGCCGCCCGCGGGGCCCCCGCAGGCAGTGGTGGGGATGGCGGGGGGGTGACAGCCCCCCGACAGCCCCTGCTTGCCCTCCCCGCATCCCTGCAGCTCCCACACCCTCCGGGGGCGCATCCCTCCAGGTCCGGTGCCTGCTGGAGGCTGGTCCAGCGCCAGGGCAGGAGCGGAGGAGCCGGCGCTGGGCTCCGGAACAGCCGCTTCACAGCCCTCGGCTGCTGGGGTGGGATCTTCTGCTGCTGGGTCTTTACTTTCCATCCACAGCCCTCACCAGGCTGTTCTCCTCCTCCTCCTCCTCCTCCTCCTCATCATCATCACTCTGGCTTTTGGTTGTCCCCAGGGGGACAGACCTGGCGTTTGTGCCTCACTTTCCCCGAGTGACCCTGTCCTCACCCGAGGCAGAGGTGCTGGCGCAGCGTAGAGCTCCTGGTGGTGATTCCTCCTTGTGGGAGGACACCCTCTGCTGTGGTGGCCTCGCAGGGACAGTGTGGGGGTAGAAGAGGTCTAAGCAAGGCCCCTTATTGTCCCTCTAGTGACACAGTGAAGGGGGGTCCTCACTGCCTGTGACAAACATCCCCTAAACCATAATACATGAGCCTGGATAGCTCAGCTGGGAGAGCATCAGACTTTTAATCTGAGGGTCCAGGGTTCAAGCCCCTGTTCAGGCGAAGACTTTAACCTTTATGTAGCCCAGGGGCAGGATTTGGCACCTCTGCCTGCTAAGACAACTAAGGTGGGAACAAAAAAGCACAGAACTCTCTCTCCCCTACTCCCTTCCTCACTGAAAGGTGTTCAGGCAACCAAACCGACCCTTCGAGCAGCTCCTTCAAATGTTGTGCACCTGCTTTTTCTGCATGAAGATGATGAAGGGACTGGAGCATCTCTCCTAGGAAGGAAGCCAGGCTCTTCTCAGTGGTGCCTAGGGCCAGGACCACAGGCAATGGGCACAAGCTGGAACGCAGAGGTCTCCAGCTGAACATCAGGAGACACTTTTTTACTGTGAGGGTGACCGAGCACTGGCACAGGTTGCCCAGGGAGGTTGTGGAGTCTCCTTCCATGGAGCTATTCAGAAGCTGTCTGGACCCTGGGTGGCCCTGCTTGAGCAGAAGGTTGGACCAGATGATCTCCAGCCTCAGCCAGTCTGTGACTCTGTCGCCTATCATCCCAAACCTGCTCAAACCAAAGCAAAACCCCGCGTGGTTTTAAGGGAAGATGGTTCATGTGAGAGCAGAGGCTGCAGCACGCTGTGGGGTCACCACACTGCTTCAGCCAAGCCCTGAACCGCCCTGTGTGCATGGGTATACACTTCAGGTTATTTTTGAAAAATATAAACTCTTTTAACAGCAAATTGAGCAATTTTGGATGAAAAATATCCCCTTTGGGATTTTGTCATTTTTCAACCTGAACATACATCCGTTACCCAAGCACAGAACATTATTCTTCAGATGAGCTTAATGGCCTTATACCCCAAACTGACTTTCTGAGGGTGTGTGTGAAAAAAAGAGGGATGGAGAAATTATGTATTTCCTTGTGTTTCTGCTTCTGAGCTGTGTAGGAGTGTTCTTCTTAGAAGAGACTTAACTGAAAAGTAAAATTACTGAACCGAAAATTGGTTCTGTTCTACCTCAACCCAGGAGAGACAGGTACCGCCCTTGCTAAAGGAAGACTTCTCTAGATGTTTTTCTGCTCTTTCTTCTGTATTACCTTTAGAAGGGAAAACGTGTTTTTTTTTTTGAGCTTTCTCTGAGTGAATGAGTGTATGTTTTAAGTGAAAGAGTAAATGGAGATTAGACGAGCGTGAAGTTGTGCAAGTAATGCCCTGTACACTGCAAATCCGAAAGGTAAACGCACAAAAAATTTTGCTCTCCATTTCTTGCTGTGGATAAGGTATGAAAGAGAAATGATTTATTTTATGCAATAAAAAAATGCTTCCCTCTCCCCTTCCCTTGCACAAGGCCTACAGACCCTCGAGCCAATCGGCCTGGGCGCTGTCTGCTACTCTCAGTTACTCCCGTAGTGGTGAATAAATGGAGACCTGCTGCTTGGGTAGCGTCTTCTTCACCAGCTGAGCCCTGAGTGCGATACTTTGTGCAGCTCGTAATTTCGTTTTTTGAAAGCTGCCCTCCAGAGCGAGTTCCCACTGCTGTCAGGAGAGGGCACCATGATCAAGCAGACAGGGGGCCTCCATGGTCTGAAGGCTCCTGAACAGTAAAGGCAACAGTTTAAAAAGGTTCCTCAAGTTGAAGCACCTCCTGGTGCACCCCAGAGATCTCCACCTGGTTCTTGGTGCCCATGGGACCCCCCCGTTTCCAGACCCGCGGTGTGTCAGGGTCATCCCTCACCACTGGATGGGTTTTGTCTCTGTCATGAAAGAATCCCTGGAGCTGCTGCAGCCAAAATCCTGTTCCCCAGGAGCTGGGAGTGCCAGCAGCAGCTCTTTATTGTCTTGATCTTCTTTCTTCTTCAGGTGGTCGCTGCGGCAGATCCTTCCTACCCTGGAGGGCACGAAGGAGCTCTCTTGGCCCTCCGGAGCTGAGCCTGGGACAGCAAGCTGCTGCCTCCCAGCTCTTCTTGCTCTGCAGGGTGGCCACGGTGTCTCCTGGTCCTCTTTTTGCAAAACTGGGAGGAAGGGTGAGGGAAAGGTGGACAGCTGGGTGATTTCTTCAAAAATTCTCGGTGTTCCCCTGGCGGATGCCTCCCTGCCTTTTCCAACCTGGCTTTTTCACGCCCGAGGTGATTTGCAAAAGCCTTGCTGTGACTCGGATTCGAACCGAGGTTGCTGCGGCCACAACGCAGAGTACTGACCACTATACGATCACAGCAGAAGTCCTGCCACATGCTGGGACTGCGGGGAGGAGAGTGACTGCACCGTCCTTTCCTCTGGCACAGGGTGCCCAGCACGGCCTGGCGAATAAAAACCATGCTATTTTATTAAGGCAGCTACAAATGGACTTGGATGCTGCTGCCGCTCGGAGCTTCAGCAATCGGGAACGCGGCCCTAAATTGTGCAAAATGCTGACAATGCCAGCATGGCACCCAGGGACCGAGGCTGCCGCAAAGGAGAGCGCTGTTGAGGAGATATCATGCCATGGGGGCATCACACTATAATACGGCAAATTTAGAGTTATAACAGTTCCGGCTAAGTGAGTTATAAAAGGACTACGTAATTAATTCATTTTATGGCATTGTGAATGCATGATGCAAGTTTGTGGCAATTCAGTTTAAAAGACAGCAAACGGCACGAGGATCTCCATGGGGAGCTGAGGGGTGCTGTAGGCAGGGGGTCTGGCTAACCCAGGATGTCCCCAGGGCTCCTCTTCCCACATCCCCGGGGCCCCACCACCACCTCCCTGCCCGACTGTGGTCCCTGCAGAGGAATCCTTCCCTGGCAGCATCCCTCACGGAAGCCCAGGGCGGGCGGCGCAGTTGGGCTGAGCCTCCTGGCTGGGCTCAGCCTTGCAGGGCTCCTCAGTTCGGGTTCTTGTCCCCCAGGCTCAAGTCTCCAGCGCTTGCATCGACACTGAGGTCTGCCTTTCAGCCCTTGGTTTTCACCCAAAACCACCCCTCTGGCTCCTTCTGTGATGCTTTGAATCCTCCTGCATCCCGTTTTTGCCCTCTGGTAGCCCAGTGGATGGGGTGTGTTGGTCAGTGCTGCTTAGTCTTTCTTCCTCCAGGCTTTTTGCTCCTGCCTGGTTTGGAGAGGAAACCTAATTTTCTGTCCTTTTAGCCTCTTTATGACTGAGTCTGCACCACAGAGCGGGTGAGCGGGTGGTATGAGATGGCCCGGGGTAGAGATTGGCCAGGAGAGATGGATCCAATGCCAGTCTGATCCCCTCTTCCTTCAGTCCCCCATTGGGGCTTTCTGCTCCGTTGGGCACGTCAAAATGGCCTCACATCTGGTGAAGTTGGGGAGGGCCAGGAGTTTGCTCTCCCAGAGCTGTCCTGCCCCCACCTTTCTCTTCCCTGCTGATGCTCACAGGCTCCCAAAACACTCCTGGTGTCCAAACAGGGACATCAAAATGGTCCCAGGTGCCCTGCACTGGAACCACCCTCTGCCAAGGTGGAGGGCACGGTTGAGGGTCCCGTGTTCTTCATCAATATATTAAAACACACCCTTTGTATTCATTATTGATGGAAGAATCCTCTCCGTGTTCCCCCTATAATTTTATGCCTTTGAAAGGGTGCTTTAGGGACTCCAGAGCTGCTTTTGGTGTTTCTGGCCCTGGCGCAGGTTGGGGTCAGTGCTGGTGAAGAGGGAAGGACTCAGTGGTGGTGAGAGCTCCCTGTTCTGTGTCCTGGGCAGCCCAAAGCCCCGCGGGTACCATCCCACTGCCTCTTCCTCCCCATCCCTCCATGCACCACAGGGTATGCAGTGGGTTCTCCCTGGTTCCCCCAAGCCCTGCATGGACCCCAGGGCCCCAATGTGCCTGTCCCTCACCCCAATCCATCAGCCCCACAGTGAGTCCCAGAGCCCCCGTGGACATCTCTGGAGTCCCCAGTGCCACGTGTGCCCCATGGAAATATACACAGCACCAGGAGCCCATCCTGACTCTGCACACCAGCTCGGAAGAGGGCATTCAGCCACCCAAAAGAGAGGTGGAGATCAGATTTAATAGGAGTATGGAAGAAACAGAGATGGGGGGGCCTTACATCCCTGGTAGGGCTCAGGACCACGTTTACAGATTTACATGTCATATTCACGTGTCCTCTGTTCTGCCAGAAGTCCAGATACCTTTCTCTTGCGTCCCGGAGAGTCATCTGTCGCCCAATGCTGCAGTGTTAAGGAGGAAGAGTTTGGTTTTATTGGTCAGGGAGGAGGGTGCAGAAAGAGTACAGGCTGGCTATTATGGGATCTGCTTCCTCTGGCATTTCCATGCTTTCTATGATGGGACATAGGACGATTTTTAGGAGGCTTCTCACCCCCCTCAGGTGCTCCAAACATTCAGTAGTGGAGACGCCAGTGGCTACAGGGTTTGTGCAGCCCTCCAGCATGGTGTTCTCCACCCTCAGAAACCCCCATGAGACGAACTGCCCTGGGCAGGGACCTTGCGTCCAAGGCAACAACAAGGTCCCATGTGCAGGCAGTCAGCCTGGGGACGGGTCAGGCAATGGATGAGACTTTGGACCAAACCAGTATCGACCCACAGGGTAAGGCATCTTGGTGTCTAGTTAGAAAACACCAGAAGAGTCCTTGCCTCTTTGGCCACCCACAACTTTCTGGTCCCACTTAGAAATCCTACTGGAGTGTCCAACAGCTGGCCCTTGGATGGCAGGGTGCCTCATCCCAGGTGCCAACCTCCCAAGCCTGCTGCCCTCCCATGAGGGTTCCCAGTGAGAGACACCCTTCCCCTGGGTGCTCCTGGTTGCGGAGGGAAGGGCACTGCAGGGTATGGGGAGACACCATCCACAGCTGGAGAGTTTTACCAGAATAAATGATCCCTTTCGTAATTCCTCTGCCGATTCAGCTCTACTCTCCTGCTCCACTCTTCCCGACGCATATGGTAAGTCTCCAAGAGTTGCAGGGTGTAGTTGGCTCTCATGGAAAGCTGGCTGCAGGGGAAAAGTCTCTCTCACCTTCTGGTTGAGACCCTCCTGCCTCCCCCTGCCTTCAACTTGGAGGCAGCTGTGTCTAAGCCAGGTCATGGGGAAAGAGAGGATGCCATACCCAGCCCCAGAGCTCAGGAGTTGGAATTCTTTGCATCTCCGACAGCTGCCGCTGCTCCAGTTTCCCGGGCTGAGGTTGGTGGGCACATGGAGTTTGGGTAGCCCCTGCAGACCTTCCAGCTTCCTTTTCACCGTGTCTCTGTGCAGGAAGGGAGCAGTACTCTCCTCTTTCCCAGTCGGTGGCAGTGGTGAGCATGGCCAAATCTCTGTCAATGTTTCATGAGACCACCCAGCCTGCATTGGTACCAGAGGACGATTT
Source organism: Stercorarius parasiticus (assembly GCA_013396915.1). Lineage (NCBI taxonomy): Eukaryota > Metazoa > Chordata > Aves > Charadriiformes > Stercorariidae > Stercorarius > Stercorarius parasiticus. Next base: position 96,429 of record VWZL01005217.1, on the reverse strand, counting down.
TTAGGAGGCTTCTCACCCCCCTCAGGTGCTCTGAACATTCAGTAGTGGAGACGCCAGTGGCTACAGGGTTTGTGCAGCCCTCCAGCATGGTGTTCTCCACCCTCAGAAACCCCCATGAGACGAACTGCCCTGGGCAGGGATCTGCAGCTGTAGCAAAGGAACCAGGAGAATCACCCCAGAACAACCCTCTAGATGGGGGAGACATCAGTTCCCCACCGGCCACATGCTCTCATGCTGACATCACTTGTGATGAGGTAACTGAGAGGAGGGAATGGCTGTTTCTCAGAGCAGGAACCATGAGATGAAATCCTCCAGCAGGTCAGAGCACATCACCAAACCATGAAGATGGAGGAGTTGGAGGCCCTGAGGGCATCAAGAGCCCTCAATGACCCTGTCCAGTGTCCCCTGGCACCTCCACCCACATCCCATTTCAGCCCCTGCTAGAGCTGATCCAGACCCTGACCTGCAGACTGGTTTCCTGGTGCGGCTGGGAGGTCCTCTTTTTGCTTCTCAAATTGGGAAGTGTGGTTTGAGGTCTGACATGGGGAGTTTGCTTGTGCTTGCTGTCCTTTTCTGCCACCAAGAAACTCTCCTGAATTCTTGGCAGAAAGCTGAAAATACCCAAGAGGGTGAGTTGATATGAGCATGGGATGAGGCTGTTTTCCACCTTGTGCTCACAAATAGCTCAGTTCCAGTCTCTGCAGCAGACGGCTGCTCTACTGGTGGTTTAAGTGCTACTTGGTTTCGTGTCAATGGTGGAGGAAGAAAACCTTGAGTTGTAGCATGGATGTGAGCTGTAACATCCACATGTGGTCCCTGTCTTGAGGGAACGAAGAGAACAACAGTGACTTGCAATAATCAGAGCCTGGGCGGACCATGACCCTCCTCCTACAAACTGCTCTGTGGTGGTCACAAACGAAAGGTCGTGTTTTGGGGACACCCACTGTGGGAGAAGGAGGAAGCGTTTGAGGGAGAAAAGCAATGCTGGCAATTAGCTCTCTCTGTCACTCCTCCCGTGCCAGACAACTCCCCCTGACCACCAGATTTGGAATTAAATCAGAGTCTTCCAGTTGACTGAATCCAAGGTAGGAAACAGTGAACACAGACACTGCTCTGCCTTGTTGGGGGAGGATGTTCTGAATTTCGTTTTTCTTTGAAAAACAGCATCATTTACACTGAAATGAGAGGAGGTTCATAGACATCAAAAAGGAAGGAGAAAAATTTCCTTGGCTCTTGGAGTAATTTTTCACACAAACATCAGTCCCCACGAATGGGGGGGGACTGATGGGGGGGGGAAATCTAAACAATCCTTCACAGACACCACCAACACTGTGTACAAAGGGAACAACTAATTCAAGAAACCCAAGAGCACAGGGGCACCCTCATCCATTTCACCAGGAGACTCACCTGCCAGGTGACCTTCTTCCTTTGCCTTTATGCCTCTTTCCTTTCTTCGGGCCAGATACTGTGGACAGAGACTGGGAATGCCTTCCTCGAGAGCGGAGATGTTCAGTAGAAGGATTCTCTGAAACTATACAAGACTCTTCAGAAAGCATTTTGGGGGCTATTTAACAAGAATGACAGGTAGATCAGCTCCAGCATCTGATAAAACAATCCAATTCCCTTGATGCCACAATCTCAAAGAGGTCTCTCTCTCTAGGTGGTCTTTGGCACAGTTTAACAGCCTTTTAAAAGTCATCTCCAGGCAAATTTTCTCCCCACATTCAAGTGCACAGGATCTGTGGGAGAAGTAGACCCCTCCACCCTTGGCAGCTCAAGGCAGAGCTTTCTAAAGTGAAGGAGCAGCTTGCAATACATACCAGGGTATAGAGCCCTGGGGAAAGCGTGTTGCCATGAGCTCTTCTTCCATAGCAGGTGACCTGAGCTTTGCTGTGTATAGTGAGGCACAAGGAATGCAGCTTTCCCTTCCAGGGCACCACGGTTTGTCCTTATCTTCAACCACCTACTGCTGAGGTCTAAAGGAACACTCACACACAAGCACCCATGCCCACCTCCCCCCCGACTCTGTCACAAGTCAGATGTGACATTACCATCAGGCTCAATTTGCTTATCATCCTCTTCCTCCTCCTTCTCCTCCTTCTCTTCCTCCTCCACCTCCCTGTCTTCTGTGGCCTTCAGAGGTTCTACAGAGGGAACCAGGGCTTGTTTCTTAGGGGGAAATGTAAAATCAAACCTGGAAATGAGAAGATGCCAAATTGAAGGAAGGGCTACCACATTCCCTTTGCATCTTCTATTAGCAATGCAGTCGTGGAGAGGCTTGAGAAGGTCTCACAAAGGCTGCTGCTTTCCAAAGCAGAATATGCAACATCCTTGAGAGCTCTGTTAGGAAACAGAGCGACACAATCAAGACCTCCATGGCTTTGGAGCACGCAACAGGTCCCACCAGTCTGCTCCGGGACTTCCCAATCCTAACTCTGAAAAAGTTGACTCCCTCACTGAAGATCATCTCTCATATCCTCTGTTCACAGACATGGCAAGCAGACTACTCTCTCTTTACCCAACTGTCCAAAGTTGCTTTGAAGTCTAACTCTGCCCTGCAGCTCTCTTGCTCAGGCTCTCAGCCCTCAGGACTTGGCACTCTCAGGCTCACATCAGGACACGGTAATGCATAACCATGATCCCCATGGCCATTAAGGCCAATACTGAGCAGCCCTAGTTCAGGTCAGAGTTTCAAAGAACCTCACTCAAGCACAGGAGGGGAAATCACAGAATCACAGAATGGTATGGGTTGGAAGGGACCTTAAAGATAATCCAGTGCCACCCCCTGCCCTGGGCAGGGACACCTCCCACCAGACCAGGTTGCTCCAAGCCCCGTCCAGCCTGGCCTTGAACACCTCCAGGGATGGGGCAGCCACAGCTGCTCTGGGCAACCTGGGACAGGGGCTCACCACCCTCACAGCAAAGAATTTCTGCCTCAGATCTCATCTAAATCTCCCCTCTTCCAGTTTAAAACCATTTCCCCTCATCCTATCGCTACACTCCCTGATCCAGAGTCCCTCCCCAGCTTTCCTGTAGGCCCCCTTCAGGTACGGGAAGGCTGCTATAAGTCTCCCTGGAGCCTTCTCTTCTCCAGGCTGAACCCCCCCAGCTCTCTCAGCCTGTCCTCACAGCAGAGGGGCTCCAGCCCTC
>VWZL01005217.1:56823-93181 GCA_013396915.1 Stercorarius parasiticus | reverse complement strand
TTGACTGCACCACACAGCTTGGTGTCATCGGCACACTTGCTGAGGGTGCCCTCAATCCCACTGTCCATGTCTGACAAAGATGTTAAACAGTACTGGTCCCAGTACTGACCCCTGAGGAACGCCACTCACCACTGGTTTCCGCTTGGACATTGAGCCGTTGACTGCAATCCTTTGAGTGCAGCCATCTAGACAGTTCCTTATCCACCGAGTGGTCCATCCATCAAATCCATGCCTTTCCAATTTAGAGACCAGGATGTTGTGCGGGACAGCGTCAAACACTTTGCACAAATCCAGGTAGATGACGTCGGTTGCTCTCCCCTTATCTACCAATGCTGTGGCAACATTGTAGAAGGCCACCAAATTTGTCAGATGTGGCTTGCCTTTGGTGAAGCCATTGGCTGTCACCCATCACCTTCTTATTTTCCAAGTGCCTTAGCAGAGATTCCAGGAGGATCTGCTCCATGATCTTGCTGGGCACAGAGATGAGACTGACCGACCTGTAGTTCCCTGGGTCATCCTTTTTTCCCTTTTTGAAAATGGGGGTTATGTTTCCCCTTTTCCAGTCAGCGGGAACTTCACCAGACTGCCACAGCTTTTCAAATATAATGGAAAGAGGCCTAGAAACTTCATCCGCCAGTTCCCTCAGGACCCGTGGATGGATTTCATCAGGTCCCATGGGCTTATGCACCTTCAGGTTCCTCAGATGGTCTCAAACCTGATCTTCTCCTACAATGGGCAGTTCTTCATTCTCATAGCCCCTGCCTTTGCCTTCTGCTACTTGGGCAGTGTGGTCTGAGCCCTTGCCGGTGAAGACCAAGGCAAAAAATTCATTCAGTAACTCACCCTTCTCCATACCCTGGGTGACCAGGTCTCCTGTTTCCTTCCTGAGAGGGCCCACATCTTCCCTAGTCTTACCTTTATCCCTGACGTACTTATAGAAGAAATCACTCCTCCTGTCCCCCAGGGACTCGGGAAGCAGGCATTTAGGGGCACTTGTATCACCAAAGGCATGGCTATGTCACAAACCTAGGACTTGTATGAATCTGGTACCCACTCAGGGACACTTTTTCTGTATAATCCATGTGCAGGAAATTCTGGGATCTTTCAATTTTGAAATTGTGCCCGGAAGAAACAGCTCAATCAGGGGAAACCTTATGGAAAATGTTGCCTGTGTTCCTCAACCAACGAGAAGCGAACGTACTGTGGCAACACAAAGACACCACCAGGACCCACGCGAAAATCAGGACTTTCTCTGCTTGATGCCACCAGATGTCTACTCTCCGGGGTCTGAAACAGAGACAGAGATATGTGAGAGCATTCCAGGCGCATTTCTACCTTGTTTATACAGTCTTTATTCTGCTCAGTAAAGAAACGGCCACTCAGACATCCGATAAAGAAGGTTTTTTTGGCTGATATGAGCCTCTCAGCAATTCAGGCACAAGCTGCACAGCTCAGAGTTGACAAGGAGCAATAACATTGCCATGTTTTGCCCCACGCAAGCCGCAGTCTTTCAGGTGCACAACAGGAATATGGGAAACTGAAGCTGCTGTGCCGGCTACCCCAGCATCCCAAACGTGGTCTAAAAAGTTGATTCAAATGCAGTAATATCAACCCATGGCTCTTAACACGCAGGGAAACTAAACCTTGGCTTTCTATGAGGGGTGAAGTAGAGTGGGACGTGCAGTTGGCACATCCCCGTGTCTTGGACTCTTTCTCTAGACAGTGTCTACTTTGGAACCCATTAAAGCCTCACCATTATAATTTCGAGGACAGACAGTGGGATCTTGATCTAACTATGGGTGACTCTTCCTGGATTCTCCTACGTCAGCTAGACCGCTGTGTAGGACAGCAGGACACTACAGAGTTGGCACTTCTGCAGATCATGATTGCCCCAGTGGCCGTGGGGGTCCAGACAGGCCACCAGAAACCAGTTCAGTCATTCTTTGACAGGTGTCCAGAAGGACAAGGTGTAGCACAGGGAAGGGATCAGCTTACACTGAGAAGGGCTTCCAGCAGCTTTTCAGAGCCATCCACATCGAGGAGAAAGTCATCCAAAAATCTCATAGTGACTTCCCTGTTTCGTATGGAAAGAATGCCGATGGCCTTGAAGATAAAGTCTGTGTCCTGTCTTTCAGATATGGCCCGAAACAATAATGTCACAGTCTCATATACACAACATTGCACCATTGTAAAAGGTAGTTGGGCACAGGCGGAGAGCTCCTCACACCTCAGAGGGACGACTGTCACATCAGCTAGAGAATAGAAAAAAAGGAATGAAGTCACCTCTGCAGCAGGATAGCGTAGGCTCCAAGAAGGTGTCAGCAGCTTCAGGCAAGACATCGCTCCAGCACAGTCCCATGCTAGCAGCTTCTAAGAGTGCCTGGGGGACGAACACTGTGTGGGAGGGCAGGGGAGACGGGTGCAGATTCCGTGATGAAATCTATGGTGCTTGGCCACAGGCGTGCTCACACCCAGTGCACTCCAGATAAGTCTCTGCCAGACTCATGGAGAACCAATGGAGGGACAAAACTCAAAGTCCGCACAGCAGCGTACTTCTGTCTCCCTGCCCCTCATACCCCTGCACCCACTTGATGTTTCAATCACATGGAAGATGGGGGTTATGTGAAAGAGAACAATCCCTCCAAACACAGACCCAATCTCCTTCTGCCCCACAGTATCATCCGTCTCACACTGCACCTGCACTGATCATAAGTCATGGAAAATCTGGCCATCCATGAGTCCTTCCACAAACTCTCGTTCCCATCTTTGGTTCTGGTCTGGTTAGAAGTGATTTGTACTCACTTGGCAGGAGCCTGCAGAGTCAGCAGCAACTCTGGCCTTTGCCCTTACAAGTAGATGAGCAGCACCATAAAGGCAGAGCATGAGCTTTATCTCAGTTTCTTTAGGAAAAGCAGCTCCAATAAATTACAGTTGAAAAGCAGTAGTCCTAAAATTGCATAACCGTGACTGGTATGAAGCGAAGTGTGAAAGCAAATAAAGAGATCCTCCAGCTGAATGCTTATCATCAAAAAAAGAACACCCAACTGTTCTTTCTAAGAAATTACCCCTTGATGACCTGTTCAGCTTGAATGAGCTGAGGTTGCTCTCAAGACATATTTAGCCATTCAGTCACGCCTTAGGAGTGGTTAGCATATACCTCAAGGGTGGTGCAAGGGCAGGCAAAGGTTTTAATCTGTCTGCTTACCAGGAACATCTTCTTCAGCGTATCTGAGGTTGCATTCATCTGCAACCACCTTGGACATATGAAACATGGGTCTCCGAACAAGCGAAACCTCACTGTTCACAGTGCACATGTAGTCTTTAAGAACATAGAATGTCCCTATTCCTAACAGCTGGACACCCTGAGAACAGTGGAGGTAAAAAGAAGGAACAATTGTAAGTATCCAACGACTTGTCAGAGCATGGGAATGCTGCCTTGTGTCTTGCCTACTCCAAGCCTACAAAGCCCAAGATGGGATACTGAGGAAACTTTGGAGAGAAAGTGCATACTCCAGGCCTTTTTTTGCTCTTTCTCCTCTGCTCTGCTAAAGAAAGCTATTGTGAAAAGAGACAGTGGAGTCTATGTCCCTCCCCTAGATATAACAGGAGGGGTTTCCAGCAGGGACAAACCCTTACAGAGGTACCAGGGTATGGTCTTCCCCCTCTGGCAGTGGAGATGAGAGAAGGCCCAGAAAGTGCTTAACACTTTCTTCTACTTCATCTGGACTTTGATTTTTATTGCAGGTGCCAGAGAAGCTGGTCTGTGCCGTGTTTGTTGGCAGCAGTGTCCTGCTGGGCGACTGCTTCTGCTTTCATCACGAGGAAGCTATGGCACTCGATGGCACAGTGTTGTCTGGCCAAGGCAAGCTTTCAGGATTTCATAAGGTGAAGAAGAGGATGCAAGACTCACCCTGTCCTGTGCCAAGTGCTGTCTCATGCATTCAGACACGCTATCCCAAATCATAAGGATCTCTGGAAAGCAAGCAAAAGACGTGTCATGCTCCAAATCAGCTTCAGCACACTCTTACCTCAGGAGATGATGAGTAAGATTAAACATATTGCCGCTCCAATTAAGAACATGTAAAGTGCTCCACATGACAGGAGATGTAGGAAATTGGAAATAGATGCCCACGTCAGTGAGAGGATGGTGTGGTGCCCACAGAGGGCTCCTCAGAGGCTCAGGGGACCCCCAGGTATCTCCCCTGCAGGGACCGCTGTCAATCCCCTCTGTGCTCATCAGCTCCCCACAGCCACTGTGGCTGGGAGCTCCGGGCAGGCAATCCCCTATGCAAGGCAAGCGGCAACCCTTGGTCCCAGGGGCTTCCATTTGGGGAGTGGCCAGCAAGGCAACGGCAGAGGAAGGTCCTCAGGAAGAGGACCCAGGAGTCCTGGCTGCCAAACTGATCCCGAGCCAGGAAGGGATAATCAGACAGGGTTCCTGTTGCATCCATCAGCCCTGTCCAGTTCTCACCCAAAGCCCCCATGTTTCCATAGTTACTTTCACAGCTAAAATTGTCTACAACATCCAGGAAATAACTCCTGTGAGCCTCACCAGCAGAGGTGAGTTTCTTGAGTGTTGGAAACTCATCTGGCCATAGGTTTTCCATCTTTGTGCCCCACTTCCCTCTGGATTAACTTCTGTAGCAGGAGGGTGAGAAGGAAATGCCTCCTCCACGATCTCCACCTCCTTTGTTGACTTCACCCAAGGGCCTCCAGCTCTGTCCTGATATGGAATGTTCCATTGTGACCCCAGACCATGTCATGGAGGGGCTCCAAGGGCTTCGCTGCCCACTCTTAGCCTCTCCCGGATCCTGCCAGGTTTTGCCCTCCAAGAGGGAGGGGAGGGTGCTATCCCCACCTCACTGCCCACTCCCCAAAGAGCATGGGGGAGCACTGAGAGCTGTGGGGAGTGTCCCCAGATGGGGGCTGTATCCTGGGATACAGACAAGGCTTGGAGACGAACACACAGAGCAGCATCCCCAGTTCCAGGACACTGGTGAGGCTCAGGGACCCCCTTATGGGATTTCCCTTTATGTGAGAGAGTAGCTGGAGTGCACGGAACTCTGCCTGGGGATGGGTGATGTGCCAGCTGGGAGCTTGTGGGTCAGGATTAAGGAGAAACTGGGATGGGTGTCACTGTAGGGGTGTCTTTACTGTAAGGGTGGTGAGGCACTGGAACAGGTTGCCCAGGAAATCTGTCAATGCCCCATCCCTGGAGGTGTTCAAGGCCAGGTTGGACAGGGCTTGGAGCAACCTGGTCTGGTGGGAGGTGTCCCTGTCCAGGGCAGGGGGATTGGAATGAGATGATCTTTAAGGTCCCTTCCAACCCGAACCATTCTGTGATTCTGTGTCTGCTGTAGGCTGCCTGATCAGGAGGCACAAGTGTCTGAGGCCTTTTACAGACAGAAGTAGCCTGATGTTTGCAGGCTCTGGTTTTCATGGGGTATTTTAACCACCGTGGTTATCTGCTGGAGGGACGACACAGCAGGGCATAAGCAACACGCTGGAGGGCATTGGTGATAATGGTGATTCCTGACATACGTGACAGAGGAACCAACTAGGAGCAGAGCTGTGCCGGCCCTTGTACTTAGAAACAAGTTAGGGTTCACTGTGTGTGTGGGGTGCCTGATGCATCAGAAGGTTGTTCCATTTAGAGGGAGAGCTGTGGGATGAGCCCATCTGTCCCCAGGGATCAAAGCCCTACCTGGATGATGGCCAAGGGCGCCTGTCAGAGGAGATCAGAATTTTTGACCAACCTAGCTCAATTGTATGCAGAAATAAGTCTGAGAAGTTCTCTCAAAGCACTAGTGAAGTCTCTCACAATGATAGTTAAAAGGAGACCGAGATGAAGGCTCAAACAGTGCTACTTATTGTTTATAGATGCAAATTTATTAAGACACAGGCACAACTTGGTGCAGGACCTGGACTGGTGTCTCACCAGGGCACAACCTTACCCTCCCAGTCCAGGAAGGTCCCAGTCTCCTTCTCAGAGAGGGAGGAGAGCACCTTCAGCATCCCTCGCACACTCTCAACCACTGTCACAGGGGGCTGCAGGGGCAGAAGGAGAAACACAGCCATGTGTCAAAGGCCTGGCTAAGGTCTGCCCTGGAGCAGATCATTGCTCAGGGCTTGGGGCTCTCAGAAGTGAGCGAGGAGAGGCCAGCGCAGGGCAAGAAGAGTTCTCCGTCTCTCATCTCCTTCACCCACGTGCCTCCAGCTCAGGGTAACTGCCAAAGAGCTCCCTCAGGCCCCAGCATATCTGTGACTGTTCAATCCACAGCAAGCTCTGCGTTCCCAAATAAAAAGGTTCTTCCAGACCTTGGGCAAAAGGTCTCTTACCTTTTGTGATCCTAAGCCCCCCATGTCGGTTTGCACCCAGCCAGGGTGGAGAGCAACGCAGAGGATGCCATGCTCCCGGTACCCCAGGGACTGGCACTTGGTCAGCATGTTGAGAGCAGCCTGCGAGGAGAGAGGGCAGGATGGCGGTGGGAGGGGAAGGGGGGCTGCGAGGGGACGCGGACAGATCCCGCGGCTGGGGCAGGGCAGGGTAGGTGGAGCCGGCTCCCCAGGGCTCATGGTGCTGCTGCACTATCCCTGCGCGGATGCCCAGCCCAGCCAAGGGCCCGTCCTGGCACGTCCCTCTGAGGTAGGACCTGGTGCCAGGCACAGGAATGTGCCGTGAGAGGGACCCAGTGGTTGATGGGAGCTCAGTCACAGCACAGAGAGGTGCAAGGACTGAGGGGGAGGTTGGAAAGCATGTGAGATTGTTTGGAGAGGAAAATGTCCTTTATCACGCCTGGCGCAGTGTGGCAATACCTTGCTGCAGCGGTACGAGACGACAAGTCCATAATTCCATAAATAGACTTCCTCAATGGAGCCTGCAGAGCTTGACATGTTAACGATGGCTGCCTTGCTGCAGCTCAGCCCTGAGCCCGGGCTCCCCTGGGCAGCCTTCTTCAGCAAGGGCAGGAACGCCTGCGAGGAGAGGAGAGGAGAGAATACAAAAGAGGAGAGGAGGGGAGAGGATGAGAGAAAACAGGGGCGTGCATGGAGGTGGCACAGGGGAGAGGACCAGCTCCTGCAACAGTGGGTAATGTTGGCACCAGCACTGGAGCATCCTCCCTCCTCTTGCCACTGCCGCAGCCCACCAGGCTCCAGCTCCTGAGCTCCAGCCCAGGGCTCCATGAGCTTCTCACCAAGTGAGAGCCCATTGGGCCCCAAAGTGCGGGCAGGACCCTCTGCCACCGTCCCTTCATGCCCCCGGGACAGCCCAGCTTGGGGAGCCAGCTCTGGGGGAAGGGACACTCACAAGAGCTGTGCTGCGGTTCTGGGGGAGAGGGGCTCACCTGGCCCAGCAGCAGGGGCCCAATCGTGTTGGTGGTGTAAACCTGGGGCATGGTCTCCAGCGTCTCATTCTCAAGTGATTTTGGCTGTGCAATTCCAGCGTTGTTGATGAGGAGGTTCAGCCCCAAACCCCCCAGCTGCTCCCCGACANACAGGGGCGTGCATGGAGGTGGCACAGGGGAGAGGACCAGCTCCTGCGACAGTGGGTAATGTTGGCACCAGCACCGGAGCATCCTCCCTCCTCTTGCCACTGCCGCAGCCCACCAGGCTCCAGCTCCTGAGCTCCAGCCCAGGGCTCCATGAGCTTCTCACCAAGTGAGAGCCCATTGGGCCCCAAAGTGCGGGCAGGACCCTCTGCCACCGTCCCTTCATGCCCCCGGGACAGCCCAGCTTGGGGAGCCAGCTCTGGGGGAAGGGACACTCACAAGAGCTGTGCTGCGGTTCTGGNCTCGGGTGAGGGTCTCACCTGGCCCAGCAGCAGGGGCCCAATCGTGTTGGTGGTGTAAACCTGGGTCATGGTCTCCAGCGTCTCATTCTCAAGTGATTTTGGCTGTGCAATTCCAGCGTTGTTGATGAGGAGGTTCAGCCCCAAACCCCCCAGCTGCTCCCCGACACTGGCTGCAGCCGCCTTGATGCTGGTGGGGTCGGTGACTTCTGCAGAGCCGACGCAGGGGACGTTAGCATCTCCGTAGTAGATTGGGGTCCCCTGTGTCCCCCCAGGGATGTGCCCTCAGGGCTGGCCATGGGCAGGAGGGCTAGCAGCACCCAATGTCCCCACAGGCACTGGCCCGTGGGAACGACTCCCTCCTGGCACAGGTCTCCCAGGGTGTGCGCAACGCCCGGGCACACACCAGGGGAACCGGGGTGAGGGACCCCACCTCGGGGCACCTACCGAGCAGGACGATGACCAGGTTGGGGTGCTTGGAGGCCAAATTCTGTAACTCCTGCAAGAGAGGGACCGCGTGGGCACAGGGGGGCAGGAGGGGCTGCGCAGAGGCTCAGCCTTTCCCAGGCAAAGCCCATGGGGCTCTGTCTCCGTCCCTGCCCGGCCTCACGCCCAGCACCCTGCTGTGGCTGCCCCACTCCCCTCGCACGGGGCTCCGAGCCTCCCGCACACGCCACGTGCCACTGTCCCCTCCGCACATGCCAGGCACAGCTGCTCCCATGGCCGTCCTGACCTGGCTCCCTGTGCCACGGGTGCCCGGCAGCAGCTCCAGCCCTTGGCAAAACCCCTCCCTGCTCCAACCTGCTGCCCCAGCACCCAGCGCTCCCGGCCCCAGCACAACCCGCTGCGTCCCAGCCCAGCCTCACCTGCGCTCGCTGGCCCTTGGGGTCCCGGCAACCCGCAAACACCCACTGGGGTGGCTCTGGCATCTCCAGGAAATGCCGGACAAGCCCCAGGCCGATTCCCCGGTTGGCCCCCGTCACCAGAACGGAGCGGACGTGAAGCCCTGCCATGTCGCTTCTCCTCCTGCTGCTCCGTCTTGCGTTGTTTGCTCAGCTCCCTAATGCTTCTCTATAGCATGTTCCACGGCCACCCCACCCACTCGGCGCTTGAACAAACCCTTGGCTCCAGCGACAACCTCTCCAGCTCTTCGAACTCTAGGACAGAGTTCCTGGCTGGGAGCCAGCCCGCCTTACCAAAGGGCAAAAGTCACTTGGGTTCTCAGGCAAACTCAGCTGACCTCGGGAAACCTGGCCCTGTAATCCCAGAGCTACTGGGGAGCCTGGCCAGGAGAAGCTGTTATGGGTGAGGAGGGAGGGAGCAGCATGTGGGAGGGATGTGGGATGTCCCATGGCTCGCGTGGGCTTGACAGCTTCACAAGCATCCTGTGGGCTAGACAGGCTTTCCAGATCATACCGCATCGTGCCATAGATGGCTGTGAGCAGACATTCTCTGCCTTGCTCTTGCCTCTTCCAAGCCAACGCCCATTCACTGATTGTCCCATGAAAGACCCATGGACTGGAGCAAAGCCAGTGTGGTCTACTGGCAGAAGGCAGTGGACCTGTGTGGCCGGCACATTACAGGTGCGGTGCTAAGTTGAGTGGTCCCTCTGCCCAGAGTCACGGAGGACTCAGGTGCCCAGCACCTTCTCCTGCAAAGAGAAATGCCTTGGTCATAGCCCCATTCTCCACATCGCTCACTGGCGTGGGGCACAGACAGTTCTGTGCTATCACCTGTGAAGCCCAGTGCTGCTCAGCACCTCAAGTGAGGCATTACAGATTTGCAGGCCTGGGACTGGTGTGCGTGCATGTCATGCCTGGGACTGGTGTGCGTGCATGTCACTACAGGTGAAGCCATATCCCCAGAAACCTCTTGCCAACCCCTGGCTTTCAAGCGCCAAGTCCCAGAGCCATTGCATGGCCTGCTGGGCAACGATGGAGACACTGACTCTGCTGACGTGTCGTCTTCTCCCCTGGGATGTCTTGGCAGTAGCATTAACCAGAGCCGCTTCCTCCCAGCTGCAAAGCCAAGCGAGCCCTTGCCCTCCAGCAGCAGCTGCTTTCCTCCTCCCCAGTGCTCTCTGCTTTCTGGGGCTCATCTGGCAGACACCGTGAGGCAGGCAGGTCCCCCATGCAGCCCTGGAACGCTCCTGCCAGCGGCACCTTCCCCAAACCCCGTCAGGGGGAATGTGGCGGCGGGTAAGGATGCCCATTTGGTGGTCCAGCTCTGCCATCCTCAGTCCCACAGTTGCTTCTGACTTGGTCCTGCTCTGAGACTGCAGCACCCTCACCCTCACAGAATCATAGAATGTGTTGGGTTGGAAGGGACCTTTAAAGGCCATCTAGTCCAACCCCCCTGCAGTGAGCAGGGACATCTTCAACTCGATCAGGTTGCTCAGAGCCTCATCCAGCCCGGCCTTGAATGTCTCCAGGGATGGGGCCTCCACCACCTCTCTGGGCAACCTGGGCCAGTGTCTCACCACCCTCAGTGTAAAGAACTTCTTCCTAATGGCTAATCTAAACCCATCCTGCTCTAGTTTAAAACTATTGCCCCTTGTCCTATCGCTACATGCCCTTGCAAACAGCCCCTCCCCAGATTTCCTGTAGGCCCCCTTCAGGGACTGGAAGGGGCTCTAAGGTCTCCCCGGAGCCTTCTCTTCTCCAGGCTGAACACCACCCCCAACTCTCTCAGCCTGTCTTCACAGCAGAGGGGCTCCAGCCCTCGGGTCATCTTTGTGGCCTCCTCTGGACCCGCTCCAACAGGTCCATGTCCTTCTTGTGCTGAGGGCTCCAGAGCTGGACACAGTACTCCAGGTGGGGTCTTACCAGAGCAGAGCAGAGGGGCAGAATCACCTCTCTGGATCTGCTGGACACATATCACCGCTGTGTTCACCTTCCCCCAGAAAAAACTACTTCAAAGTACGGCTGTGTCAAGGTTTGGTCCCAGAGAGCCCTCTGCACCTCAGGCCAGTCGCATGGTCACCATGGTGCCACCAAAACAGGCAGTCCTGCCCTGCCTCACCTCCTCATCTCATACTTGGGCGACTGACTCGAGAGCTCGATCGTGGACCTGACCTGTGCTCTGGCACGGAGGGGAGGATGCTGCCGCCAGCCCCACACAAAGCAAGGACAAAGCCCCGTTACAGTGGCAGCATCCACTGTACCTCTTCTGGGTCGAACATGGTGTGGTCCAGCTGCAGGAGGGAGCAAGCCTTCCATCCTTACCTGCCTTCCCCAGGCTCTGCCCTAGACCATGGCTCGGGCAGTCACGGGACACGTTAACCCAGCACAGGACAGGCGAGTCAGTGGTTTTCATCAAATTGGCATGGACCTCACCTAGATCTGGACATCAAGCTTTTGGGAAATACTCTCATCGATAGCCACCAGTTCTTTCCCAGATATGTTAAAAATTCATTGTATATAAAGCACGTTCCTTTTCCAAAAGACATATTTACCAAATAGCAGTGTTTTAAGGAGATTTTTTGCAAGTTAGAGACATGCCACAAAACCCAGGGGAAAACTCCGCTTTGTTTTTGCTAGGGTCTGTGAGACACTGGAATGTCAACTGTCTCAAAGCTTGCTTGTGTCAAGACCCTTAGCACAGAAAATCGCAGTGGTGGTGCTGGAATCATCATCATCATGTACCTGTTGGAGAGAACACTGAATTTTACACATCCCATCCCAGCATCTCAGCGTGAGACACTAAAACACTTTGATACACCTGCTCTGCCAGCTGGACCTGGCATGCATGTCTCTCTCCAGCTCGGAGGGGCTTTGTAATTCCCCCCGGACCCTGGAACACACAGGTTGGTGACTGCCTCAGCCTTTCCTCTTCCCCTGTAGCAAGCTTTGCCAGCAGATGTTCATTTGCTTTCACATCCTCGGAGTAAAACTTAACATTTTGTTCATTCGGTGTAAATCCCAGAGCATGTGACAGAAATGCACACAAACACACCGGGCTTCCTGGCATGGCGAATGAAAAATAATCTTTGTGGGCAGGTGTTGCAGGCAGAGTGATTAACTTCACTCGTAAGAGAGAAGTAGTGAAATATTTATTAACATAAACCAGTGATTTAACAAAGTTAGTAGTGGATGTTACAGTGATTTTACGAGATTCAATGCCAGGGTACACTTGATTATTTACTGCACAGAGGCAGCTGTCAGGGAGACCCTCCCGTTGAGTCCCAAGGTTCAAGAAGGACCCCTTGGCTTTCTAAACTCCTTCTCAGAGAGGAGTCGAGGTGCAGCTGGATCCAGTTCTAGTCCCAAACTTGGTCAACGGTTTATGTCTAAAGGATTACATATGTGCAATCAATCCTTATATCACCTAGCTAAGATTTCAAAGTTTAGTCACTTACCAAGAATCTGTAGTGGCAAGGAATCTCTCAGCCTCGAGGAGTAGACCTTAAGTGAGCGTCCCCACTCAAGGGGAGATCCTGGCGTGCAGCCGCTGCCGTGCAGGAGAGCTCAAAGGGCTTTTGGGCTGCCCACTATTTATAGAGTAAGAGAATTGCCCTATAGTCATATTCGCGTGGGAACAAAATATCTAGGTCCCCACTCCAGTGTTTTGGCTGTGTTGCAAGCCATCCCCCAAAGTTCAAGTGCAACTCATCACAACTCCCACTGATGGCCATGGCTTGAGCAGGAGCCGGGGGTGGGGAAAGGAGGAAAAGGGGAGAGCACACGGCCACAGCCGGCGATAGTCAACGTTGCCTCTCCTGGACCCTGTGGAAAATGTTCCCTGCTAATGTATTTGTTTAATTCCCCTGCTGTTATTCAGAAGACTTTGCACACAGGTACAGTATCAGCACATTAAGCACATTTCATTCACTTGGACAACCTGATGGCAACCAAGACTGGGGTTCTACCCTTCTCCCTTCTACTGCCTGGAGCTTTTCTTTCATGGCAATGCCCCTTTTTGGGGTCCCATGGTACTTTCTGCACCAGCATCCCATGAACTGCCCTTGCTCCGATGGCCATCCTAGCGCTGTGTTGCCCAGCTTTTAGGTGAGATATTCCTCTGCGGGAACATGGCAGCAGCAATCGGCTCCTGCCCTCCTGCGCATTTGCAGCTTGGATTTGGGAGCTGATCACAAACCTTCCCTCTTCCCCTTTCCTCGACCCTCTCCAAGTCTCAGCCTCTCCTTAAGCTCTACGCATTTCATTTTTTCCCATTTTCTTTCCTGAGGCCAATCAGACCTCCTTCTGCTGTTCTGATTCTCCGCATTGGCTTGAGAGACTTCTTTGGCCTTACAAATTCCTATCACTTAGTGACAGTACAAAGCTCTGGCTCTTCCAGCTGCCTGTCTCAGACTGATCTCTCCCTGAGGACCCTGACAGTTCTCCCCACCTCAGCGCACCTCTCAGACTGGCTTTCGGGCTCTGATAGGTCATTTCAGAAGCTTTTCTGTATTTTTAGTTTTTAATGACTCCAGACTACAGCTATACTTACTGGTATATGCCATTTGCGTGAGGGCTCTGCTCCCCAAAACAGCCTTCCATGGTTTTCTTCTTCTAGGCGGAGGATGATGCCATCACGCACGGTCTGTTAGAAACTCCCGTGGTCCCTCAGAACCAGATGGCATCAAGAACAAAAAATTAACCTTTTAAATCTCCTATTTTTGCTGTGTCACCACGTTTTCATAGCCTTCCGCTGTTTTGGAGTTGTAACTTTATGATGTTGACTTTGCCCTGGGGCCCCATGCTGCATCGATGACCATTAGAGTTTAAACAAGTACTGCTTCTCCAGGAGTCAGAGTCCAACCAGCCTTGCCTGGCTCACCACCCAGCCTCTTCCCAAGTGCTGCTGCTGTCCCCAAGCCTCTGGAAGGGACCTCGGACCAGCTCCTGAGAAGGGATTCAGATGGTTCTTTTGCTCTAAAACGTTCTTGCATGGTCTAAACCTTAAGATGAGCATGGAGGTCCTTGTGCACACCTCTCTCCCACAACGCCTCAGCCAGTCGTACTTCACCCATGGATGCTTTCCATCTCACCGCACCAGGAAGAGCCAGTTTTCCAAGCCGCAGTCACGCCTCCTCCGCTATCAGTTGCTGGAAGCTCAGGTGTGCTCAGGGTCACCTAGATGTTTGCACAAAGGGCAATGGCAGTACTGCTTCCAGAAGCATTGAGAAACTCTCTTTCCTTTGCCGGCCAGGGGAATGGGTGTGTGGCACAATTAGCTTTGGTACATTTAATCTACTGTGTAAATAAGAATAAACTCCCTATTATTTATCAAGCCTCGTTCCTCCATGGTGTATTCAAGGGTTCTTTCAGGCCACCACATACGAGTCACTTGCTGAAGAAGTAATAGATAGTGATGAATGAGCTGCTAATCCCAGGGCGGGGTAAGACCCACCCAGCCCTGCAACTGCTTATATGTGAAACTGGGCAGGGCTTGTTCCCCCATCGTGACTCATTTTCTTTTTGGCTGGAGAGGACTAGTGAGACCCCCACCGTGAAGGGATCATGTAGGGAGTGAGGGTGAGAGCCTAACCTCCCGAGCAAGGTGAGGAGGTCTCAAGTGAGGCTTTTCGTGGTCCTTTTTCATAGCTTTGGTGTTTTCCCAGCAGACTGTTCCAGGCTACAACTGCATTATCTCAGAGCTGGCCTTGAGCCCAGGCACCCAAACCACTGGCTACAGGGGAAGCAGACGCAAAGCACTCATGACCCTGGCAGAGCTAATGGTGTCTTAACATGAGAAGAAACCAAGGCTGAGGCAGGTTTCCAAGCAGCCTTTGCCCAGTGGAGAGGATGGCTACAGGAACTGCTGGGTCTCTTCAGATCCGGATGAATCTGTGGGAAACACCTGGAGTAGTGTCCAGCTCTGGAGCCCTCAGCACAAGAAGGACATGGACCTGTTGGAGCGGGTCCAGAGGAGGGTCATGAAGATGATCCGAGGGCTGGAGCCCCTCTGCTGTGAGGACAGGCTGAGAGAGCTCGGGGTGTTCAGCCTGGAGAAGAGAAGGCTCCGGGGAGACCTTAACAGCGGCCTTCCAGTCCCTGAAGGGGGCCTACAGGAAAGCTGGGGAGGGGCTGTTTGCAAGGGCATGTAGCAATAGGACAAGGGGCAATGGTTTTAAACTAGAGCAGGATGGGTTTAGATTAGCCATTAGGAAGAAGTTCTTTATACTGAGGGTGGTGAGACACTGGCCCAGGTTGCCCAGAGAGGTGGTGGAGGCCCCATCCCTGGAGACATTCAAGGCCAGGCTGGAAGAGGCTCTGAGCAACCTGATCGAGTTGAAGACGTCTCTGCTCACTGCAGGGGGGTTGGACTAGATGGCCTTTAGAGGTCCCTTCCCACCCAACACATTCTATGATTCTATGAAACCGTAGATTCCACTTGTGGCTACCTCAAGCAGGGAGTAAATGCATTGCTCCTCTTCCACCCTTATGGTGGGTTCTCTGGTCCAGACTCCAGAGAATTCCACCAAAGCCCCTGAGATGGGGATTTCCTCTAAGCAAAGCAGTTCTGAAGACCTCAAACCAGCTCATTGGAAATAGCAGGCACAGAGGCTTGGATGGAAGCTGGGCTGGATGATTAGTGCTGATAGGAGTCCAACACAATGCCAAGAGAGGCACAAAGTGCAGAAAACACCTTCACTCACCACATTCGTGCACCAGACCCATGGAGAAGCGGGAAGAGCAGAATGGGGGGGACTCTCTACTTGAGGGAGAGAGTGCAGAGGAGTCAGTTTTCCTTCAGTGCTGCTGGACTTGGGCAGGGTGGAGGGGCAGAGCCGCCTCCTGCCCAGAACAGCCATCCCCATCACCACTGAGCTGGTGGTGGAAGCCTGCCTGAGCCCCGCTGCTGACCAAGCTGTGGGATGAGAGGAGGAGGACAGACAACTAAGGCTTTTACTTCCCCTTCCACCCAGACAGTTTAAAAAATGCTGACCAATGTACTTTTCATAGTCCGAGTATAGACAGACCACATCCCATCTGGACTGAGTTTCAGAGCCCGTGAGAGGTTGATTCAGTTGCCCAAAGACAGACACTGGCCCACTGACCATGGAATTCTTGTAAGGTTAGATGGTATTTGTCCCATTTTAGGACTGTCAGGAAAGGTACATGGAGAAAGTGCGGAGACAGAGACTTTCCTGCAAAGTCTCTGTCTATTGGCATCTCTTTAACGCTAAGAGGTAGTGCAACAAGCTTCAGCTAGGTCCGGTTGCAACATCAGTTTCACAGGAACCGACTTCTTGTTGCAAGGAAGGAGAGACAAAAGCAAAGGTGGTTTGGGTCCTGCCTACTCTGCCCTCGGCTTGCAAAGGCCACACAGCCATGGTCCCTGCAGGAGTCCCCCCATGCAGCCTGAGAAGTCTCCTGGACTCAACCGCCATCTGGTCTAATGCCCAGAGACGAGTGGTATCGAGGACAATGGGAACAGCAACTGCAAGTGCAGAGCCTTGAACCCCTGCTGGGAGGCCAAGCGCATCCATCACAGTAGGATGACAGTGCCCACCAAGGTTAAGAGGGGGCTGAGGGTCACACATGTGAAACATGCTTGTATTTATATGCTCAAGCACTCCAAAATTTGGTAATGCCAGAACCAGGCTTTACCAGGCAGCAGGAATTTACCAAGGCCTGTTTGTTCAAGAGAAAATAAAACACTGGGGTTTATTTATACACAACGCTTCTGGTTGTAGTTCTCTTTAGTACCTTCTGGAAGCCTCACAACGTTTAACTAACAAGGTTTTTAAAAAAATTATAATCCCCTATTTTGTAGGCGGGGAACTGAAGCACGAAAGTGGGTTAAGCAATGTCCGCATTGGGAAGCATTCGGTTACAGATGCTTGGAGCCTGCCCTTTTTTCACAGTTCACATTTATATTCCGAAGAGGCTCCTGCTGACTTCAGCTGGGGCCGCTCATTCACTGTTTCTGTGTAGCAGGTCACAGGGGATCCCCGTATCCAAGGCTTTTTGGAACAAGCACCTGGGAAGAACTCGCTAATATAATTTGCCTGCAGGATGCAGAACCTGCAGGGAACAGGTGGCCCAAAGCCCTGCTCCTCAGCATGGTTCACCGTGACTGTTTGTGTCCTTATTTCCTACCTTATCCGATAATCTTTGCAACAGATGGAGCAGCACTTCCGCTGACAAGTCACCTAATTAATGGCCTGAGAACTGAACGAGGCAGAAAAAGGAGAATGGGACCTTTAACCCAAATATACACTGTAAGGATGTTTTCTGCTGCTTAGTATTCATTGGCATAATCGAAGCTTTATTTCTAGTAAATTCCAATTTCTGTAGCGTTGTTCAAAACTAAAAGGTTCTCCAAGCATTTTTATATCCCAAGGCGAACAGAGGAGCAGAGGTTCATCCATGGAGTTGAGCTGCAGTGGAGCAGGATAAAGTTAGCACAAATCACCTGATGCTATCACCATATCGATATCTTTATTTATTTTCTGATTTATTTAGTGGTATTGGAGATGTGTTGTCTAGTGTCTGTGAGACAAGGACGAAAATAAGTAATAGAAATAATGGTGCTTACAGAAATCAGAATTGCTCAACTGTTGAGCTCCTGGTCGTGCACTCACCATAATGGGATTTTAATGTCATTTGTGCATCTGGTTTTCCATATAAGAGCTGAAAGTAAGACATCAACACCACCACCTTTGCTTTTGTCTCTCCCTCCTTGCAACAAGAAGTCAGTTCCTGTGAAACCGATGTTGTGACCGCACCTAGCCAGAGCTTGTTGCACTGCCTCTTAGCGTTAAAGAGATGCCAATAGACAGAGACTTTGCAGGAAAGCCTCTGTCTCCGTGTTTTCTCCATGTACCTTCCCTGACAGTCCTAACAACATATCCAATGTGTACCAGAGCTGGTACATGTCTTCCAGCTGATGCTGATGGTCTCTCTTCTGTTTTCCCTTTCCCCTTACACTCCATTTTCCCATCCCTAGATGCCACTAAACCTTTTCCTTGCTTTACTCCTTTCAACACCTTTGGTCCAGCTGTTGCACCAGGAACCTCACACTCATCAACAAAGGCAACAAGAAAAGTCCCCATAAACACCGCCATAGAATCGCAGAATGGTGTAGGCTGGAAGGGGCCTTAAAGCCCACCCAGTGCCACCCCCTGCCCTGGGCAGGGACACCTCCCACCAGACCAGGTTGCTCCAAGCCCCGTCCAGCCTGGCCTTGAACACCTCCAGGGATGGGGCAGCCACAGCTGCTCTGGGCAACCTGGGACAGGGGCTCACCACCCTCACAGCAAAGAATTTCTGCCTCAGATCTCATCTAAATCTTCCCTCTTGCAGTGTAAACCCATTCCCCATCGTCCCATGGCTCCCCTCCCTCATCCAGAGTCCCTCCCCAGCTTTCCTGGAGCCCCTTTAGGGACTGGAAGGGGCTGGAAGGTCTCCCCGGAGCCTTCTCTTCTCCAGGCTGAATCCCCCCAGCTCTCTCAGCCTGTCCTCACAGCAGAGGGGCTCCAGCCCTCCCAGCATCTCCGTGGCCTCCTCTGGCCCCGCTCCAACAGCTCCGTGTCCATCCCCACACTGCAGCCTACTTACCCCAATTCTCTCATCTGACCATCACAGAGAGCGCGAAACCAGATGCGTTTCTGGGCAGACAATAGAAACAGCGGGGAAGGATTTGGTACCTCCCTGATAAATTGCTGGGATTTAGGGTCGCCGTCCCCCCCTCCCCCATCTAGGGGGCAAATCTCATTGCTGTGACAAAGCTGCTGAAAACACCACCCCAGAAATGCTCTAAGCCTTCCGCCCTGCACCCCAGCCTCGGGAAGAGGTGGGAGTCCCCTCCAGCCGCCCCCCCCAACCCCGAGCATCTCTCCGGGAGCCGTCACTCCTCCCCACGGGGGCAGGCGGGGACCCCGCCGCGGGGATGCGGCCAGGGTGTTTGCACCGAATATTAAATGGAAAGGAGAAAATGCACACGCACACACGCACCCCTCCCAGCGTCTGGGACAGCCCCTCCCGCGCAGCCCGTGGCCGGGGAGGCGGTGCCGGGCCGGTCCCGCCCCGCGGCGCCGGGGGCGGGCGGCGATGGCGGCGGTGCGGGCGCGGACGGTGCTGCTGACCGGCTCCAACCGCGGCATCGGGCTGGAGCTGGTCAAACAGCTGCTGGGGACACCGCGACCGCCAGCCTGGATCTTCGCCACCTGTCGGGACCCCGAGGGGCCGCGGGCCCAGGTCAGTGCGGGGCCGGGGGGGCTCGGCAGCACCCCGGGGTGCGGGCAGGTGCCATAAATACGCGCTGGATTTGCTTCACCGGCGTGACAAAAGTGTTGTGGTCGCAGGGAATGTCGTGTGTGCCCCGTGCCCTGCCTGGCGTGGAAGTGCTCTGAAGGGTGGCTCTGCAGCGGGTGAAGTGCCAAGGGCAAGGGCAAGGTCCTGCAGGGGGTCGGCGCAATCCCAGGCACAAATCCAGGCTGGGCGGAGAATGGCTGGGGAGCAGCCCTGAGGAGAAGGACTTGGGGTATTGGTGGGTGAAAAGCTGAACACAACCCGGCAATGTGCGCTGGCAGCCCAGAATCCCCCCGCAGCCTGGGCTGCATCCCCAGGAGTGTGGGCAGCAGGGCGAGGGGGGGGATTCTGCCCCTCTGTTCCACTCTGTGAGACCCCCCTGCAGTGCTGCCTCCAGTGCTGGGGCACCAACAGCAGAAGGACACGGAACTGTTGGAGCGGGGCCAGAGGAGGCCACGGAGATGCTGGGAGGGCTGGAGCCCCTCCGCTGTGAGGACAGGCTGAGAGAGTCGGGGGGGTTCAGCCTGGAGAAGAGAAGGCTCCGGGGAGACCTTCCAGCCCCTTCCAGTCCCTAAAGGGGGCCTACAGGAAAGCTGGGGAGGGACTCTGGATCAGGGAGGGGAGCCATGGGACGATGGGGAATGGGTTTACACTGCAAGAGGGAAGATTTAGATGAGATCTGAGGCAGAAATTCTTTGCTGTGAGGGTGGTGAGCCCCTGTCCCAGGTTGCCCAGAGAAGCTGTGGCTGCCCCATCCCTGGAGGTGTTCAAGGCCAGGCTGGACGGGGCTTGGAGCAACCTGGTCTGGTGGGAGGTGTCCCTGCCCAGGGCAGGGGGTGTCCCTGGATTATCTTTAAGGTCCCTTCTAACTGTAGCCATTCTATGATTTGAAGAATAAGACCTGCCACCCTTAAATCTGTGCTGCTGGGCTCTTTGAGGCTGCATTGGCTGCACCCCAGCTGGCCCTCCAGTGCCAGGCCTTCTCCCATGCATGCCAGCAGGGCACCAGCTCACACACCATTGGATCTGAGCAGGGTTTGACTCAGTGGTTGTGTCTGGCTGAGCTGGTGGGAACTGCAGCGACGCAGCTCTGCGACGTGTTCCTGGTCTCTGCAAAATCTGGGGGGTTCATTAACTGGTGGCCCCTGGAGCTGTGGGATCCTCCTTCTGCTGCTTTACACTTCAGGAAAATGGGAGAGACTCATACATGTTGCTTTAGCAGGAGATCACAGGAGTGAAGCATCACCCGTGCTTCCACCTTTCCTTAGGTCCAGCTTTGGTTTTCCTCCGCACTGAAATACCAGCGGGGAGACGCTTGTGCTCTGATACATCCTGCGCCAGCAGATTTGTTTCCTGCGTCTTCTCGCAGCTTGGCTGTGTGCGGGGACCATGCCTTGGGAAGTCCTTGAGATGCTTTTCGTGGGCTCGCTGCCAGCGTTATTCTGGCTCAGGAGTGATCCCGGTGCAGTGAGAATCCACTGGGACACAAGCCCAGAGGTGCCCAGCCCCTCCTGCTGCCGGTGCCCAAGCTGGATGGGTTAAAACTAACTCGGGTCTCTTATATTTGCTGCGTTCTTCCCCCAACAACTTGCTGGACTTGGGCAATGGTGAGATCAGAGGACTTTTTGCAAGGCTGGACTGGAGACAGTTTCCCCCCAAGGTGGTCCATGCTCATCGCCATCAACTGTGGGATGCTTCTCGAAGCCTTGTCCAGCTCTGGTAGGGTGAGGGCAGTGTCTTCAGAGTGTTGCTGCTGAAGTTCATGAACACAGGAGACCAGGGGCAGAGTGACCCTCCATCAGGCTGGTGCCACATTCCTTCTCCTGCCCCTTTGTGCCCAGACCAGGTGTTGGGATGGACTCAAGTTGGGATGGTGCAAGGTTGCAGAGGCCAGCAGCTGGGCAAAACAGGGGAGGAGAAACATCTGTTGGCCATCACAAACCATTTAGATGGATTTTCCATCTTTTCCTGTGCCCAGGGGTAATGTGGGAACACAGGGCCTGGTGGGGAAGCTCAGAGGTAACTGAAGGTGGACCACAGCCAGTGCCAGCAGCTCTCCTATTCCATGTTGGTAGGACGGGTCCCCTCACAAGAAGTCACCGATTTGCATTTCTCCTGCAGCATTCTCTGTGAGCTTGTTTCTAAGAGGTTTTTAGATCTGAAAACAATCATTTTGGACACGCTGAATGTGGTGGTTTGGTTTCTGTTGTCTAAAACCTGCTATAGTTGGAGAAGGCTGAGACCAAAGAGCTGCTAGTAAAGTTGAACGGTTCCTGTTTGGAAAGGCCTTCTGAATCCTCCATGTTTGGTGAAAATAATCAACAAAAATGTGCAGAGTGATTCATTTCACTTGAGAGGATGCGACATAGTGTCCAGAGTAGAGTGGATCCTGGGACTGGGCTATTTGGATCCAGATGTCATTTCCCCAAATGTCAAGTCTGATGTTGGCACTCTCGGCCATCACTCCGTCACCCTTCCAGCAGCCGCTGGGAGACAATTCTGGCCATATTCCCAGCCAGTTGGCATAATTTCTGCGTGAGCTGGTCCTTAATAGTGTGCTGTCATCCTTTGCTGTGGCTCTGGTTGGGTTGTGTATGGAGGCCCAGCAGCCTTTGGGAGAGTGGCCGTAGTATCTTGCAGTTGTGGCCATGTCGCACTCTGAACACATTCACGTCACTTTGTGGAGCCTAGAAGAACCCTGAGTGCCTAGGCAGGTCCCCAGTCCACCCATTCACAAGTGCTGAGGAACATCTGGAAGATGTTTCCCTCAGGGTGGACCATGGCTGGTGCCCTGGGATCATGCTTGGCATCACCTCTGCCTTGTGCTGATTGTTTCCATGTCTCTTTTTTGTAGGAGCTGAGAGATCTGGCATCCAAACACCCAAACCTGGTTCTCGTGAAGCTGGGTAGGTGCACTCTGCTGCTGAGCTGGTAAATTTGTGGCTGCTGGCCATACTCGCCCCGTTTCTTCTTCCCTCCCTCCCTGCCTTCAGGTTCTACAGGGGGATCCAGTTCTTCAGAACCCCTTCAGGTTTCTCCAAGTGTCTCAGCCCCAGTACCCTGTTCCCTGGAGCCTCCTTGCCCCGTGGCCACAGGACCAGGAGGTTCTTGAGACCCATCCTGGGCAGGGTCCAGCTCCTGCAGCCAACTGGCCGTGTCCTTGCTGTGCCATGCAGCTGAGCTACCTTCATCCCAAGTCCCAGGCAAGACTGGGAGGGCTCCTCCTGGAAGGCAGCTCCTGTGGAAATGCTGTGTGGTCATCCCAGAGCCTGGGCAGGAGCTGTAGGACCTTGCAGAGCCATCCCCCAGCAGGTCCCAGCACAGCCCCCATGGGACTGTCCCCCTCCAAAACTGCCCTGGGTTCTCCAGAGCTTCCTCAGGGGTGGACTTTATCCACTGAGAGGGGGCCACGACTACTGGTGCCTGACACAGCATGGGAGTCAGAGCAGCGCTTTGCCACCACGGGGCTATCCCCAGAGTGGCTTTGCCTGATGGGCTGCCCCAGGGCAGGGTCCTTCCGCTGCTGGTAGTGGGACACCCTGTGGATGGCAAAGGAGGCAGTTTTGGGATGAGCTGGGACTTGTTGGGAGCCGGGGTGGTCTGAGCTGGTTGCACAGCACCATCTGGTGCCCACAGATGGAAAGCCACACAGGTCGGGATGCATAACTGTTCCTCAGCACCTTCACCTCCCTCTTCTCCCCAGGTCCCCCAGGTGGACCCCATGGTTCTCAAACTTTTCTTCCACTGCAGATGTTGCGAATCCCTCAGCTATTACAGATGCAGTGAAGATCGTGGAGGGGAAGCTGAACGGCACAGGCTTGAACCTGCTGATAAACAATGCTGGCATCTACACCCCGATGGCATCGCTGGAGACGGTAGATGCTGAAGAGATGATAAGGACGTACAAGACCAATGCGGTGGGGCCAATGCTGATGGCCCAGGTACGGATGAAGCTCTGGGGATGGAGCTCACCGTGGAGAGAGAATTTAGCCCTGCTTGAGGGTAGCCCGGGGTGTCCATGGTCACGACGGAGATCTCAGAGGGCTGTGCCAAGTTTCCCAGGGCTGCAGGTGGGAGGGGGCAGTGCTAGAGCTGTGCTCCCAGCCCAAGCCCTCTGTAGCCCCATTACGTTGTGCTGGGCTAACTGGGAGCAGGCAGGGCCACTGCAGCAAAACACCCAGGCTGTCTTGGCCTCCTGCTGTTCCTCCTCATCCTCCTCCATGTTGCATTTGCCATAAGTGGGGCTGGCTTGAGGCACCCGCGTGCTACAGGGTTGCTTCTCCCCAGGCGTTCCTGCCCCTCTTGAAGAAGGCTGCCCGGGAGAGCATGGAAAAGGGACTGAGTTGCAGCAAGGCAGCCATCATCAACATCTCCACCGTCATGGGGTCCATCGAGAAAACTCCCGAGTCCTTCTTCAAGCCTGTCATCTCCTACCGCTGCAGCAAGGTATGGAGACCGGGGACCTGCCCGTGCTCCTGAGCTCAGTGGGAGTCAGAGCTGTCCCTGAGATGGTGAGATGGAGGGATTTACCCATGCTGATCACTGCCGGAGCTCCCCGGGCATCTCCATGCCCAGCTGCTGCCCGCCTAGGGCAGACACGCACTATCTCTTGAAGACCTGGCATTGCTTTTTCTCCCTCACCATGAGGCGGTGATGGGAGGGAAGCCGTGTGTGTGGAGCTTTCTGCTGCCCATGGTTGATGCTTTCTTCCTCCCCCAGGCTGCCCTCAACATGCTCACCAAGTGCCAGGCTTTGACCTATGGGGAAGCCGGGATCCTCTGCGTGGCACTTCATCCCGGCTGGGTGAAAACCGACATGGGCAGCCAGGAGGTGGGTTTCGGCTAAGCAGGTCGAGGGGGGAAGACCCATGGGTGGGACCCAAGCCTGTGAACTTGGCAGTGGCACGGGAGGTGCCTCAGGTGGCCGGGATAGCTCTCGGGAGGAGGGATCCATGTGAGAACGAGTTGTCTCTCAGGCTGCAAGTTGCCCATGCCTGTGCTGGGCCACTGCAGAACACGTGGGTGCTGCTCGGGAAATAGCATCAGCACATATGCAGGGTGAGCAGGGGCCTGTTCAGGGGGAAAAAGGCTTTGGGCAGCCCGGAGATGTACAGAGAACCTGAATCTGGCAGAGCAGGGAGGAGAGGAGCAGCACCATCCCACCCTGCAGCCCCTTCCTCAGGGAGCTGCAGGTCCATGAGGTCTCCACTCACTCTGCAGGATCCCTATTTTGGGATGGGGCTGATCCCTGCAACCCTGGAGTTTTGAGAAGGCTGCACGTGGCATCCCTCTTGCAGCAGGGATCTTTTACATGGTTTAAGCCCGTAGCCCTGGCTTCCCAACCCAAGCCACCTCCATCCAAGCCATCAGTGAGCACACAGATACCCAACCATCTTCCCATGTAACACTCCCGTCCCGCCTCCCGTGGCTCTGTATGTGGTCTGGGTGGAAGGAGCCTTGCTGCTGGCACGCAGGAGCCGAGTGGGTGCTGGTGGGTGGCTGAAAATAACAGTGGGGTCTGGGTCCTGCTCCTCACCTGTTCCCATTGCAGGCTGACCTGACGGTGGACACAAGCGTGCGGGGGCTGCTATCTGTACTGCCGATCCTCTCCGAGAAACACAGTGGGACCCTGCTCAACTGGGAAGGTAAAGCTATTCCTTGGTGATGGCTCTCTGTCCCTGCGAGGGACCCTGCGGTGCCAGGGGACTCTTCGGGTGCCCTGGAGCACTGGGATGCTCAGCCCTCTGCGGTCTGCAAGGGACCTACCTGGGACTCCAGTGGGCCTGCAGGGCAACCTGTGATCCCTGCCTTCGCGTTGCTAATAAATAAAGTCAATTAGTACCTGTGCCTTCTCCCACCTGCAATGCCCCCACTGAGACTGTCTCTGCCCTGGCCTGGAGCCGGCCCCTACAAAAAAAATAAGTTCAGTACTTAAAGGGGGCCTACAGGAGAGATGGGGACAAACTTTAGCAAGGCCTGTTGCGATAGGACAAGGGGTAATGGGTTTAAACTAAAAGAGGGGAGATTTAGACTAGATATAAGGAAGACATTTTTCACAATGAGGGTGGTGAGACCCTGGCCCTGGTTGCCCAGAGAGGTGGTCGATGCCCCATCCCTGGAAACATTCCAGGGATCAGGTTGGATGAGGCTCTGAGCAACCTGCTCTGGTTGAAGATGTCCCTGCTCGTGGCAGGGGGGTTGGACTAGATGGCCTTTAAAGGTCCCTTCCAACCCAAACTATTCTATGACCTATAGCAATCTGCCTGCCTTGCCTTCGGCTGATGAGGGGACTGGAACACCTCTCTCATGAAGAAAGGCTGAGGGACTTGGGTCTCCTCAGTCTGGAAAAAAGACGACTGAGGGGGGATCTTATCAATGCTTATAAACAAAGGGTGGGTGTCAGGAAGATGGGGCCAGGCTCTCCTCAGTGGTGCCCAGTGACAGGACAAGGGGTAATGGGCACAAACTTGACCATAGGAAGTTCCACCTAAACATGAGGAGGAACTTCGTTCCTGTGAGGGTGGCAGAGCCCTGGCACAGGTTGCCCACAGAGGTGGTGGAGTCTCCGTCTCTGGAGACATTCCAAACCCGCCTGGGTGCGTTCCTGTGCCGCCTGCTGTGGGTGACCCTGCTCTGGCAGGGGGTTGGACTGGATGATCTCCAGAGGCCCCTTCCAACCCCACCATTCTGTGATTCTATGCTCTGAGCCGAAGGGAGGTCCCAGGGGGCACATAACCAGCCCAAAGCCCTGCTGGCCTCCCTGGCCACTGAGTATGCCCAGGTCTGCCTGGTCTCTGCTGTGCTTCTCTGCTGTGCCTTTGCTGGAGACCTCTTGGGGGGACTTTGTGCAGGATGCAGTGTCCTTGGAAGCAGCCTCGGGGCTGGAATGGGAGGAGCAGTAGCACCACAGTCCGGTTCTGCAATCCCAGGCCAGCCCTTCCCAGTGGAGCCCCAACTGGGCACGGTACCCCTGGGTGGGGGAAACCTGGTCCCATGGGGGAGCACAGCATGGGAATCTGTGCAGGATGGAGAGGCTGAGAACCTTAATAGGATGGGCCGGGCAGCCCTGGGCTGCATGAATTTGCCCAGAAGGTGGTAACATCCCCAAAGAAAAGGACTTTGGGGTGGTGCTGGGTTTTCTCAGCAGGGTTCTGCCCCATCTGGAAAGAGCTTCTCCTTGGGGGGATATGGGGGGAGATGAGGCTCCTTCAAAACCAAGCCTAGTCTCAGGTGGGCAGAGCAACCTGGCTTGCAGGAGAGGCAAAGCCAGTGCTCCTTGCCTCAGAGGTCACCACCTCCTCTTTCTCATCTGGAGGATCCGCTGTAGCACTTCTGTCCCTCTGGGTCTGGCCTTTTCTGGGGTCAGACCTCTCCCCCAGAGCGCGGGCTTGCCTGGAAGCACCAGCTTTGCTGGGAATCTTGAGGCCATGCACCGCTCTGCACAGGAGCCGCCCCCGTTTCCCAGCCAGGAGTGCAAATGCCACTGTCCCCCCAACCTCAGACTTTACCCCCCAAGCAGACAGAGCATCGGGGCAGTCTACTGGGCTGGGGCCATGTCTCTGCCCCACTGAGGCGAGCTGTGCCCTGACAAGCTCCAACAAGCCCTGGCACCTGCAGCCTGGTGAGTCACAGGACCAGTGAGGTTTTTTTCCTCCCAAACCAGTGGCATTTTGGTAGCTGAGACTTTCAAGAGGCTGTGAAAGGGGACAGCAGGGACCATCTGCAACCTGGGTGCCAGCCTGGGCTTGGGGACAGAGTGGCTGTGGCTGGAGGTAGCAGCGCTGCCAGAGCTTGGGAGCTTGGACCCCTGGCTCCTTGTACCCCCTTCTTGGGGGTCCCAAGCAGCCCAGGTGTCCAGGCAGGGACAGGAGGAGAGGTGAGATGCCCCTGTGAAGTTCAGGGGTGCTGGGAGCATCCCCAGATGGAGAGGGAGTCCCTTACTCCACAGGCACTTTCCGTAGTGGATGGGCAGGTCCTTTCTGGAGCGACTGCAGGAGCTGGGACACCTGGGTCCCACTTCTGTCCTGGAGCTGGGGCTCTGCTCTGCCATCCCTGGCCTAGGGCTAATGCCAACCCCCGCCTGGCTGTGTCAAGCCCCCGGGCTCTTTGGATCTCTCTCTTCCCTGTGCCCAGGCTGACATGCACTTTTCCAAGCCCGTGCTCTGCTTTCCGAGGCCCTCAGGAGGCTGCGGGGAGCTGTACCCACACGAGGCACCCACTGCTCCATGGGTGCTCCCTGGCAGGGAGACGCTGGCCTCAGCTTTCTGCTGCATCCTCGGGGCCAGCTCCATCCTCGGGGAAGCTCTGAACCATCTGGGCTCTTCCCAGCCACCTGATTTCCCACGCAAATGCTCGCTCGTCTTTGCTCTTTTCTTTCCCAGCTCGCATCTGTGGCCGGAGGAGTCAGTGCCCACCTGGGCACCTCCCCGGGCATTTGTCAGCACTGCGATGGCAGCAGGAGGAGAGAAATCCCTGTGAGGAATGGCTGAGGGGCAGGAGCATGGGTGAAGGGCCTGATCCTGCAGCTGTACGGCTGTGCTTAGCCCAGTGCTGGCTCAGAGACATGGCCAAGCCTCCACCGAGCATCCCCCCCGCCCCTTGGCAGAGGTTCTCCTGCCCCAGTTGTTCCACACAAGCCAGCTGGAGCCTGCCAGTCACCGTGGGCTGGCTCCATGCTCATCTTTCTCCATGTTTCTCCCTTCTGCCCCGTGCCACATGCTGGATCCTGGGAGATGAGCTGTGCCAGGCGTCCCATGGCTCCTTGCAGGCAGCTTATACCCCCCCCATCACTGCCAGCCCCGTGAGATGGATGCAGATGGTGCCCTGGGCACATGGGACTGCTGAAAGCTGGGACAAGCTCCATCAGCTTGGCTGATGGTCTGCGGCGCTGGTGACACAGGATGGTTGCCCACCTGCTGTGGCAGCAGGTTTTTGGCTGAGCTCAGGGGGCTGATAAATCTGTGAGCATCTCTCTCTGCTCCCCTGGGAAGTGGGACATCACAGCGTGGGCAGGTCACCAGGGATGCGGGTGGCCCTGTGTACCCTGGGTGTACCAAAGGTGGTGGGAGGAGGAACTGGAAGCTCTGCAGGTGAAGTCCACTCTGGCATTACTAGAAGCCCAGCTGCTGGGGATGAGAACAAACCTCAAGGGGCTGCTGGACATTGAAGCACCGTGAACATCAGCCTGTAGGAACCCCAGTCTTCCCTTCGGGTGCTGGGACAGCAGGCTAATTGCAGTGCCAAGTGGCATCAGGTCAGGTGATCCCATTTTTCAAGCCAATAGGAGACTGGCACAGGATGACCCAGCTTGGACCTCTGCAACTGGGAATCACCCTTGGTGAGTGCTTTGCCATCATAGGTGAGGCCAACTGCTCCCCAGGAGCCCATCCTTCCACCCACCGAGACAAGCCTCATCCCAGGGAGCAGATGCTGGGATTGAGCCGCCAGGGACCCTGTCAGCCATGGTAACTTGGAGGCCAGAGATGCCCGGGCACCTTAAGGTGCTCCAGGGCAGATGTTCCTCAAGAAACCTCAGTGAGGGGCCAGACGTGCAGGTCTCTCCGCTCAAATGCTTGCCAAGTGGTGTCGGCTTTCCCTTTGCAC
Source organism: Stercorarius parasiticus (assembly GCA_013396915.1). Taxonomy (NCBI): domain Eukaryota; kingdom Metazoa; phylum Chordata; class Aves; order Charadriiformes; family Stercorariidae; genus Stercorarius; species Stercorarius parasiticus. Next base: position 64,586 of record VWZL01005217.1, on the reverse strand, counting down.
ATGTTCCGGGTGTTTGTGCTCCTGCAGCTGATTATCTCCCCGTTTCCTCTCCTGCCTGATGTTTCCTGCCTCACTTACTCCCTTTTGCTGGCTTTGCCCTTTGTGTCAGGCTTATCTCCTGGCTCTGGGCAGTGTCAGACCTCAGCGTCCGCCCTTCCCACCGTGATGGCAACACGCAGCCCTGAGCACCATGCCCTGTGTCCTTTCACAGCACGGTGTCCCAGGAGACACTTGAGATGCCAGCTCCACCTGGCCGTCTAGCAGCTCCTTGGGGGCACGGGCAAGCTGGGACAGAGCAAGGATGATATAGGATCTGTCTGCTTTTAGCAGCTGATCCATCTCTATTCTGAAGCTGGGGGACAGGAGCCAACTGGACCAGCATGTTGCCACAGGGGACTGCTGGGTCCAGCGGTAGGGAAATCTGGGCAACCCCTCAGGAACACTTCACACAGGGGCTGTGCAAGGGCACAGGAACACGGCTGGGGACTTCCAGGGACCAGGTGGGGAGGTTGTCACCCAGAGCAGCTCAGATGGCCTCCACCAGCCACTGTGGAGCCATAGTAGCATCTGCAGGCAAACACACCTCTGCTCTGGGGAGCCCAGCAGCTCTCCAGGCTCTCAGGATTGACTTCAGTGGTGGGAAAGGCACATATTTTCCAGGGTCTTTCACCAGCTGCCTTCTTTCAGACCAGTAAACACTGACAAGGACTTGTTGCACCAGGAGCTGGGGTCGGGCAGGTCTGTGGGTCAGGACAGGAGTGGGGAGGACATGGGGAGTCCTGGCAGGACTTGCCAGGACCAGGGCAAGACCCATTTTGAGAGGCAGCCTCCCATGCCCCTCAAGTGGGGCAAACAGCAGCAGGCAGAGCCCCTGCGGAAGGCAAAGCCCTGCTGCAGGGGGCGAGAGCCAAAAGAGGAGACTGGGAACGGAAAAGGGCTGCTCCTGTGACACAGATGCGGAGGTGGAGCAGGAGGCAGGTCACAAACAGCCAGCACACGAGGAAGTGCTGGGACACCAGCCGGTGTGTCCAGGGCAGCTAGTCGCAGCAGCTCCAGGTGCAGCAGAACTTGGTTGGCCAGGGAAAGAGCGGGCAGCAGAACTGCAGGGACCTCAGCCAGGACCTGGAGATCCCCTCGGCAGGAGCCTTCTTCCAGCCAAAACAGCTCTTCATTCTGCCAAGGTGCGGGCACTCTCCATGGCGTGGGGGGTCGCGGTGGTGACGACGGTGGGGACATCTCCGTGCGGGGTGGCACTTCGGTCCTGTGGCTCGGAGCCCCGGAGTGACCATTCCCAGGGCCACCAGTGGTGAGATAGGCTGATGCTGGGAAGGCTGGACGGTGTGAGGACCTGCATCTCTTTTGGGGGTGCAATGCCAGGAGGGTGCTGGGGGCCCAGGGCTGCCATCAAAGTACCGGGACCCAGCCTGGGCACATGAGAAATGCGGCTTGGGAGGAAGCGCATCCCGGTCGCGGCAGCACGAGGACTGCCAAGGAAGCCGAGTGGTGCCAGCAGATAACATGATGAGGCTTCCTCCAGCACACCGCAGCTGCAGGGCCGGGGTTGCTCCATCGCTATCTGGCCCTGCAGAGCCCCGGGCATCCCTTCTCCCTCCACTGTATTATTGTTAGCTTGTTAGCGGGGAGGAAGCAGCTCACCAAGTCCCACCTCGAGCTTTTAACCCACTGCTTCCTGGCCTGCTGCTCCCTGCTCCCGTCGGACAGAGCCGGGAAGGCTCCACAGCTGCCCTGGGAGGATGGTTGGGTACTGGGAGCTTCCCGAAGGTTTTACCTCCTTGGGGACCAGCAGCACCCCCCTGGCAGGTCTCCCCCGAGCCATGTTGTCTCCCACAGCCACCCTTGCAAAGGGCGGACACTGGCATTGTCATACCTCAGTGTGGAGAGAAGGTCCTGAAGGCTTCAGGTGCTGATGATTCCCTCCTTGCTCTCTCTTCCCCCTTTTAGCTGGTTGGATCCCGCCTGGTGCTTCCTCTGGAAGTACCGACCCCCGATCTGCTGGGAGAGGCACCATGGAGGTGGCAGATTTACCAGCTTTGCACAGATTTAACCCAAATACCCAATAAACAGTTTGGAGGAAATCCATCTTGGGGAGGAAAATTGCAGCACTTCACCAGCTTCGTTTGATGAGCCAGGGTTTAATTGAACCCCAGGGTCTCCAGAGGTGCTACCTGCTGCTCCTTGGGTAAGTGGAAATCAGACCGACATCTCCGCAACCTTCTCCAGATCATCTTCTCGTGCAACTGAACTTGGCCAAATTGTCCCCCTCCTACTTGTCTGGCAGGGAGGGGACCTTAATGTCCTGTCAGCACAGGCTGGGGCCGTGTCCTCCCTGGTGGTGACCACCGCGGGACACCTTTCCTGAGCATAGGTGTCCATGCACGAGCAGAGGTAGATCACCTAGCTGCTGAGCCTGCTGGGGTGATGCAGACATGCTCCGCGCTATCCTGCAAATACACCGCATAAGTTGATGTGCACATCACGTGCCCCCCAGCATAAACCAGACGTTCTCCTGGGCCAGCCTGCTCCTTGCCCTGGGACCCTGGCACAGCCACACGTGTGGATCTTCCAAAAAAACCTGATGCCACCTGTTTGTGCAAGCTGTGCTGTCACCTGGACCCAGCACGGGAGTGTGCACCCGTGGGTTGCAGCAAGGTGCTCACCCTCCCTCCCACGGCGGGGCTCCTGCCCGTGCCTTCGCCCCTAAAAGGGTGCCAGAGCAGGTCCTCAACCCAATCCTGCTTTGAAGGGTCCTGCTGGGGGTTTGGTGCGGGTCAGCCTCTCCCTGCTCGTCCCCCGCCACCGGCTGGGCCTGAATTTCCAGCTGTTGCAGAACAAGTTCCTGGGAGGCTGCACCCGGAGCTGGCACCGTGCCGAGCTGCCCATCGTGCCTGTCCAGTGCCGTGAGCGTGCGCGGCGGGCTGCAGGGACGGCGGATGGGGTTAAGCTGCCCAGGGCATGCCATGGGCTTGGGGGGAGCCATCCTGCTGCTTGCAGGCTCAGCCCCAGAGCAGGATGGGGCTCACTGGAGGGGTCATCCCCCCTGGGCAACCCCCGCTGTATCCCTCAGGCCTGAGCATGTCACCACCCAAATGCATCTGTGCAAAGCCAGCGAGTGGCACAGGGGCTGCAGGAACGTCCCTGGAGAGCAGCAGGTACTCATCCCACCCTCTCCAGCCACTCGGTTTGTGTCCCAGCCTTTGCTGGGCACGCAGAGTGACGTGGCCAGGATGACCCAGCCCTGCTTCCTTGGAGCATCCTTCCCCCCTTGTTGTCTCCAGGGCGAGGACTGAGCCCCAGTGATGGTAAGAACAAGGATCCAAGCTCATTTCGATGAGCTCTCTCCCCAGTGTCCCTCTCCTCGGAGCCAGGGAAGTGACGCTGGGGCGGAACTTGGCTCCTCTTATTTATTATTACAGGATAAAGTTACCCTTTAAAGCAGAGCCAGTGCTGTCAGGGCTGCATACCATCCGGGAACATCGCTCCTTCCCAATGGCTCCAACACGCTTCTTGTTATTGTGCTCGCATGGGGCCAGCCTGCTTCCAGCGCTGGGCACAGCAAGGGGGACGCACATGGGGGGGATCCGAAAAGGAGCCTCAAGGCTCTTTTCCCACCCTGGGAAAGTTGGAAGCAAAGGGAAAAGGCCTCTCACCGGGGAGGGAGAGCTCTCCTGGCTCTGGGATACATGGGGAAGAAGGAGCAGAACGCAAGGGCTGGGAGCAATGGAAGGGCAGGGGAACTGGGCTGTGCTGGGACTGGGGGGGTCTGCCCTCTCCCTGGAGAAGGGCCAGGGATGCTGCCCTCACTGCAGCTCGGCTGGGGACCCCCTCCAAGGGACAGACCGCTGGTTCCCACTGGGGAGACTCCTGTGCACGGGCAGGGATGTGGCGGTGTGGGGCTGGCACCCATCTGGCCACCCCACGAGTCCAGCGCCAGCTCGGCATCTGCAAGCGATGCAGAGGGCTGGCCTCTCCTTCCAGCCCCAGCCTCTGCCCCTGGTGGTCCCAAATCCAGGGACACCCCCCACTCTCCTGTGAGCTGGCACCCCGGGAGACACCCCAGCACCCCAAGGCTTTGCAGGCGTGGGGGTTCCTCAGCAGTGCCCTGGCCATCCCACCCATGCTGCACCCTCTGGAGGGGACTTGGGGGGCGGCTTGCTCAGGGCTTGACCCCCCCGCACTGAGCCATGACGTGCCTGTGGGGTGGAGGGGAAGGAAGCCGGCCCGGTGGAGCCGAGCCAAGGAGAGCTTCCTGGCAGCAAGCTCCAGCCTCCAGCGCCTTCTGTGCAGCTGCAGATGGCTCAGAGCGGGATGGAAAGCTGCTGCGAGCCCTTTCCAGCCATTCCCCAGCCTTGCGCTGGTTGGGAGGCAAATGCCAACTGGGTGACGCAGCACTGGGGCCCCGACACTGCCGCTCCGGCGGGGTGTCAGAGGGAAGCCTGAGTCATCCCCGGCAGGAGAATATGAGCCTCACACATGTAAACAGAGCTGGCCTGGCGCGCCAGGGCATGTGACAGAGACAGGAGAGACCGGCTGGAGCCACAGCCCGGGGCTGGTGGCATTGACACATGTGCTAGAGGCATGTGAGAGAGGGCTTGGCCTGCGGAGAGCCAGGATCGGTCCGCTCCTGCCTCCTCCTAAGGCTCAGGGGAGCGTCACTCGGGTGGGGAGGACGTGGCAGGATCCGTGCTATGGGCATGAAGCCCCCCTCTGCTACCTCTGCCCCACCAGTGGCTTTTAGCAACCAGTTTTACCCCTGTTCTGCCTGTTTAGCTGCCACCGCTTTCCTCCAGGGACACCCTTCCCAGGGGGGACCACTGTGGACCAGCCGCTCGGGACAGGTGGAAGAGATGCAGGATGAAGGGCAAAGCTCCTGACATGCCATCTGGTTGTGCCAGCTTCAGGAGCAGAGTGCAGCTCGTAGTGTCAGGAGGTCTCCCTGCATCTTCTCTTCCGCAGGGATTGAGTGAGGATGGAAGTGCCAGGATCAGGAGTAGGGAGGCTCACCGGGTTCTGCTCCCAGGAGCAGGGATCACTTGGAAACCTCTCGGTTGTCTGACACGTTCTCCAGCACGTGATTTCCCCTTGGGTTTATATGTGCCTTGCATGTGGATCTGCTCTGGGACAGGAGATGATGACAGCCACTTCCTAGCCTTGCTTACCCTGCGCAGCCGGTTTCATTTCCTTAATCCCCATCCCCGAATTTTCTTTGTTGTTTTCTCTGGAGGGGAGGGATCAGTGGCTGGAGGCTGGTGCTTGCTGCAGGGAGCGCTTTCTCACTCTGGGAGACCAGCAAGGGTGCCCCTGGCTGCCTCCGCAAGGACCCGCTCTCTGGTTTTGGGTGTGGTGGGTGCTGCTCAGGAGGGGACGGGGACCCCACCTCGGCGGTGCCTGTGGAGTGGATCAGGGTACGCGTGGGATCCCCTGCACTGCTAGGCGAGGACCGTATTTGCATACATTTGCAAACAGCCCTGCCAAATTTGCAAATTCAGCCCTGCCAAAGCACTTCATGCTCCAAATTGCCTTTTCCTCTTGCATCCCCTACGGCACCGGCGTGCCTGGCCTGGGCCAGCCTTTGTGGTAAGGTATTCCTGCTGCAGCCCATGGGCTGAGCTTCACCCGACACGATGCTGAATCCCCAGGCTGCTGATGCCGCACCGTGGTCCAGCCGTGCCAGCCTCTCCTGTGCGCCGACCTGGGCTGGCCCCGGGGCTTGCCCATGACCTCAGCTTTCCTGCCCGGTATCGGACGGTTCCTGAGGGGCTGCGGGAATCTTGTGAATCATGAATACTTTCGGAGTGATTCCTTCGGGGTGTGCGTGAGGTGGTTCCTGCCGTGCCAAGGCGGGGATGGCTGACTGATTGCAGGGGGTGATGTGGTCCCAGGGGATGTTCAGCCCCCACAGGGCTGAGCCGGGGTCGGGGTTGGAGATGCTGCCTGCCGCCTTCCTGGGGTGGAGTTAGGAGAAAGGACAGCTGGCTGGTGGCCGGAGAGCCTGGACTAGCCCCTGGTGCCCTTCTGCAACTCCTTGCTCTCCTTGGCCCATGCTGGGGCTGAAACTGATGCAGTCGCAATCTGGATGTTCTGGCTTTGCTGCAGCGCCCAGGCTGGGGTGCCGCTTGGCAGCCAGGGAGTCTGGGAGAGCTGACGGGCACCCAGCACCACTGCAGGGATGTCCTCGCCTCCCTTCTCCTGGCCCCATGGGCAGGCAAAGTGCTGGGACAGGTAGCTCTGCCCCACGGAGAGGGACAGGCTGGGTCAGGGCTGTGTCCCAGACTGCAGACGCCACGTGCTGGCCCCGAGCGTGCTGGGGGAAGGGTTTCCAGCAGGGCTTGGAGGACCTGCTGGCACAGCCTTTCCCTGCTGCCGGCCAGTTCCCCAGCGCGGCCATGGCCCTGGTGAGTCAGCTGGAGCAGCGGCTCCCATTGCTCATGCTGCAGCGGCACCACCCCTGGCTCCTTTAGCTTTTCCACAGGTTGTGTTCCCCAAAAATGCACACCTGGAGGGATGAGGAGCCCAGCACCGGGATGTCGGGATGCTCAGCTCCAAGCCTGCGGCAGGGATGGCACCTTGGCTGCTCTCGGAGATGATGGCCAGGCTCCGAGTGTGCTCAGCACGCCGTGGCTGTGTCGGCACAAGGTTTAGGAGGTTTGAAGGTCTGGCCTGCTTACTGCCTTGCTCCAACGCTGAGCAGGAATGCTGAGCATGCAGCAGCTCTGGGGCAGCCGTGGAGGGGAGGCAGGCTGGAGCCAAGAGCTGGCCTCCTGCCCTCCGGAGAGAGGGGAGAGGAAGAGGTGGCTCCAGGCCCAGTCTGCAGCAAAAAGAGCAATTTGGGCAGAGGGTCCGCCAATGGCTCAGACCTTCCTCTGCATGGTGGCAGGCAGATGCACGCAGCTGGCACAGCTGAAGCTGACAGGGTGAATGGAATGTGCTTAGGGTGGTCCTGGGTCACCAAGCTCTGGCACAGTGTGATGCTGTGCTGGGAGGTGCTGGGTGATGCCTGCTGGTGCTCAGACAGGGTGCTTTGCTGCTCAGGGACTCCTGCCTGCACCAGCACACAGCTTCCCAGCCCAGGCAGGGGCTGCCGGGAAGCCTCCTCTGGTGGCCTGGCTCCAGGAGTATCCCTATCCACGCCGGGAAGGTTAACCCCTGCCTGCCGGTGGGCATCATCCCTCCTTAAAAACCAGGAGGGGGTGTTTGGGGAGCAGGCAGGCAGGGGGAGTGCTATGGGGACTGGAGTGCTGACCCTGCCCTTGCTTTTGTTTGCAAAGCTGGTCTGCGCCGAGCGAGCTCCCAGTGACCTAGAATAGCCGGCGCGGTGTGCCAGCCCGCCTTGGCAGAGGGAGTGTTTAGCTCCACATCCCCGCTCCGGCAGGGCAGGCGTGTGGCTGAGGGCAGGAGAGTGGCAGGCAGCCATCTTGGCTCCTGCCTCACTGCGGTCCCCTCTCCCGATGGCTGCCGGGGGATACAGCTGCTCCCCATCCCAGCAGCGGCCGGGAACAGTGTTTTACCTTGCAATGGGGGGGGCATAGGTAAGTGAAATGTGGTGGTGTGGGTCAGTCCGCCTCCAGGCACCCCAAATCTTTACCAAGAGGGTGGTCAAACCCTGGAACAGGCTTCCTGGAGAGACAGTGATGTCCCAAGCCTGGCAGTGTTTAAGAGGCATGTGGACAATGCCCTTAATAACAGGCTTTAACTTTTGGTCAGCCCTGAAGCGATCAGGCAGTTGGACTAGATGATTGTAGGTC
>VWZL01005217.1:29976-54371 GCA_013396915.1 Stercorarius parasiticus | reverse complement strand
CCCTCACTACCACCACAAAGCCACCCGGTGTCCCCAAGCCCCCCTCCCCCTCCCCCGGGCCGGGGTGCGTGGGCTTCCTCCGCTGCCATTTGGGATGGCGCCGGTCCTGTCCCCCCGCCCCGGGACGGAGGGGCAGGGGGGCAGCAGGCAAAGGGTGTTGGGGGGCTGCCCATGGCCATGGAGGGCTCTGCGGGACCCCGGAGGAGTCGTCTCCCTCCCCCCCCTCCCCTTGCACCCAAGCAGGACCCCCCGGGGGGGGTGTCTCTCAGGGGACCTTGTCAGCTGGGTGCTGCCTCCTCCTCCTCCTGGGTGAGGAGGGGAGGAATGCTCGGAGGAATTAATGAGACAGATCTGGCTTTGTTGCTGGCCCGATCCTCCTATCTCCCAGCCCTCCCCAGCCTGCCAAGAAGTGCTTGGGAAGGCCTTGCACCATTAACTCTTTCCCTGACACCCCAAGGCTCACACCCCAGGGCCTTAGAGGGTTTTACCCTTGTCACATTCCCAAAGGAGTCTAATGAGGCCGCTGGGATGTCCTGGCCTTCCTACATATCCCACTTTGTTGGAGGACCCGTCTCCTGGGTGGTGGCTGAGGAGCAGCCTTGCCGCATCCCCCCCGGGCAGGGCTGGGGCATGAGGATATGACGCCGCGCAAAATCAGGCAGCGCAGGGCTTGGTGCCGGCGGCGTGTCCTGCTCTTGGCTGGTGGATGTCCCCGAGAGGAGCTGTGGTGGGAGCTGGCGTGGCAGTGGCCAAGCCCCCGTGGGAGGACACAGCGCGATGGGGTTGAGCATGGGAATGCAGGCAGGGATGGGGGATGCTGGGATGGGCAGTGGATGAGGTGGGTGTTGGGATGCAACCCGGGGATAACTGTTGATCTGCAGCGGGGACAGTGGTGGGGACAAGGACACCTCTTCCCAAACCCTTCCTGAGGCTCCTGCCAGTGCTCCCGCTTTTCCCAGCAATTTGCAGCCTGGGTCTCTGTGGGGTGCCTGGGGTGGGCATCGTCCCGTGCCTGCTGCTACCCCGAGAAGAACCGGGCAGGGGCGTGGGGACGTCTGCCAGGGATGCCACCATGCTGGGCTCCAGCCTGCACTGGTGGCTGAGGCTCGTTGGGCGCCCCGGAGCTCCCGCCATAGCCCTGACTTCAAGGACGGGACCTGGGAGACCCATTGTGGGCAGGGAGCTGGCATTCGGGGTCCCTCGGGGGACGACGGAGGCAGACCAAGCCCTGGCTTTGCGTGGGTTGAGGCCATTGCCAGGCTGGGACGAGCTCCCCGCCTCATGCTTTGGGGTTATTTATAGGGCTGCCATTTATATCGCTTCTATTTCTGCTGCCGTGTGGGGACAAGGCGAGGAAGCGAAGGGGGAGGGCTTGAGCCTGCCCGGATGCGGGGTGCCCAGCCCCTCTAGCGAGGGATGCTGCTGGCAGCGGCGTTGGTGCCAGCCTGGCTGTGGGTACAGCCTATCTTGGCACAAGGGCTGCTCCTTCTCTGGCCCTCGGGGCATCAACCTCCAGAAAAAACTCTGTGGATGATCTGCAGCGTTGGGCTGCCAGGTTTTTTTGGAGCTGGCTTTGACAGTTTCTGCAAAAAATAAAGTTAGAGGGGTCGGCTGTGGCACCATGGTGGTGGTGACCACCTGCAGCTCAAGGACCAAGCAGCAATGGCTCTTGCAAGGCCGCACATCACTTGGTCACTCACCATGGTTCTCCTTCAAGCCATGACGGTGGGTCTTCTTGCCAGAATTATCACCTCCCGCCCCCTCCGAGGTCTCCCCCATGGCCGGGAGCTCTTTGGCCCCACACCAGGCTGGTGCCTAACATGCTGGCACTTGTCTCCTCGGCCTCTTTTGGCCAGCAGTGACTTCTGCTTGATGAGGCTGGCATGTGTCCTTTGGTGCTGCGTTTCCAGCTGTGGTGACATTCCTCACCATGCAAGGGTGTCTGTGCCCGGGGAGCACTTGTCCGGGAAGAGCTTGAAATAGTTTCTTCATCACTTTGGCCTTTGATGCTGGTGCCACGAGGGGAGCATGCTCCTGGGGCTGGTGGCTTCTCCAGGGGCTGAGTGATGCTGAGTGGCCACAACCTCGGTGCTGGTGGTCCCAGGGCCAGCAGGGAGCAGCCGGGGAACCTCCTCAGGACTCGGTGCTGGCAGGAACTGGGGTCTCTGGGATGGCAGTGCTGTATCCCATGGATGGCAGGGAAATGGGAACGTCCTCCTGGGGTGTCTGGATTTTAATTCTGCCTGGCCATGGCTGTATATGCGTGTCTGAGTTTGGCTGCCCATGGAGGGGTTTGTTTGCATGTTCAGTTGGGGTGGGGATGCTCGGGGCAGCTCCTCAGGCCTGGCGAGAGGAGAGCATGACAGGGACACCCCCAAAAAGGGTGTCCCTGCTGCCTAGGAGGGATGGAGGCAGCCGTCTTGGCTGGGCACGCCGAGCTGGGTGGTGAGCATCCAGGGCAAGTCCCCTGAGTTGGAGGGGTGACCAGTGCCCTGCGGCGCCATGGGGCTGTCCCCTTCCCTGCGCCCGCTCCCTGTCCCCAGCCAGGCCAGGGACAGAGATTCATTTAACTCAATTACCGCCCAGGCCCTGGCGGTGTTGGCTGGGCTTGTGCCCTTCCTCTGCCCTCCCTTGGCAAGGTGTCCCCGAGCTGGCAAGCCCTGCTGAGTGCCGTGCAGGGTGCCACGAGGTGCTTGGAGGAGATGTCAGCCGCTACGTGCCCACGGCCTCTTCCAGTGTCCTCTGCCAGCTTTTGAATGCTCGACCCCAGCTCCTGCCTGCTCCTGGCGGTGTCCCCATGGGGGATGCCCGGGATGGTGCTGTGCCACGCAGTTTGCCTTCCCTGCCCACACACCGGCTGCCCTACGGCCCTTTACGGGGCCACAGGCAGGGCCACGGAGAAGCAGAGCCCCCGCGAGTGGCACAGCCTGGCTGTCACCCCTCTGGCAGGGAAGGCTGGACGTCCCTTCACTCTGCGTGGCACTGGGGAATGCCTCTCCTGCAGCTCCCGGCAGCTTTAGCATGGCTTTCTCGTTAACCTTTAATGAGAACAAACGAGCTGGCATGGGCCCCCACTGCGGACGCCTTGCCTGGCCGTGTGCCGGGCAGCGGCTCCGCATGGCTGCCAGCGCGGCGCAGGCTTTGCGGAAGGCTGGTGGGTCCCAGGGTGGTGCTGGGAGCCATGCTTTCCCCCAAGGAGAAGCAGCAAGGGGTGAAAAGCCGGGCAGTGGCCCCCTGCCCTCAGCAGCCGCCAGGTCGGGACTCTGCCCATCGGTGGGGAGAGACAGGGGGATGTCCCCCGTCCAGACAAGGGAGCAGACATGGTCTTCCTGCAAATTCTTGAGGGCTGGAGTGGAGATGGGTCCCTCCTCACCATGCTTTCTGGTGAGCCGGGCTGCTGGCTCCCCTCCATGCCCATGACATTGGCATGGAGACTGCAGGCAGGTGGGTGGCAAAATGCCTCCATTTGCCAGTCTTGGGTTGTTTTTTTCCTCAGATAATGCTCGCAGCCAGACCAGTCTCACCAGCTCTTGCCCCAGCTGCTTTCCCGGTGGGGCTGGTGCTGGGCACCCACCTGGGCACCAACCCGGGCACCCACTCGGACAGCAGGATGAGAGGGTGCCCTGGGGCGCAGCGCTCTTTGGTGGCACTGCTGCAAGCCCCAGATCGCCAAACCTGGCTGTGTCTGGCCCCGGAGCCACAAGCATGAGTGCCCACAGTGGGGGAGCCATGCCACCCCATGAGGGAGTGGCAGATGCTTCTCCTTCCCTGCAGTGTCCTGGCCCCATCCTGTGCAGGGAGCAGCAAGGAGGGGACCAGCTCCGGGCTGGGGAAGCAGCCCCACAAGTGGCTCACCCTCTAGGGAGGGGGTGAGCTGTGTCCAGGAGCACCCCATCTCTGTGAGCACCCCCCCAAGACTCTGCCCCAATGCTTTTCCTCCCGAACCTGGCCTGACCTCTCTCTAAAAGCAGCAGCAAACAGGAAAGGAGCCTGGGAGGGAGGTGTCTCTTCCTGCCCCGGTGACGTGGTGATGGCAGCTGGTCCCAGCCTGGATTGGGATGGCTGCTCCAGCCTCCTCCATCTGAGCTGGAGGGGGGGCGACTCAGGACCGGGACCCCATGCAGGGACCTACAGTGCTGGAGAGGGAGGGGGTCGTATCTGTGCCACAGAGTCCCTCTGGTTGTTTAGGACATCCCTGTGCTTTCTGCCAGGGAGTTGTGGGGCCGGGAGGTGCTGCTGGGGTTGGCATGGGGGGCAGGTGGCTCTGCCATGCTGCCCCGTGGGAGCACGACCTCCGCGGGAAGAGGGGCATCCTTGCTTCCCACGTGGGAAAGGCAGCCAGCATTTTGGAAAGCCAGCCCCTTCGAGGCTTTGGAGACCCAGACAACACAAGCTGGGGACATCTGAGCAAGGAAACCGTTTTCCCAGCGGCTCCTGGGTGTTGTGGGGTGCCCACGGAAGCGCCACAGGGATGTGCGCCGTGGGAAGCCTGCAGCAAAGCCATGGTGGGTTTATGTATATAAATACATTTTTAAAAAAAGCAATGCAGACGCGAGCAGCAGGGCTGCTGGGACCGCTCTCCACAGCGGCGTGAGCGTCGGCTGCCTGCTCTGCCCACGGCTTTGTGCCTGCCCGCAGCGGAGCCGGCGGGGATGGGGGCGAGGGGCTGTGGCCGGAGCATCCCCCCCTGGAGCAGGGACGAGCTCGGGGCTAGCGGTGCATTGGGCCGGGTGGTGTGTGCTCCCTGGGTCGTGGCCTGCCCTGGGTGCTGGAGGGAAGGGGTGCTCCACAGGGAGCAGTCTCGCGGGGGGGTTGGCATGAGGCTGGCAGGGCTGGCGGGGGACGCTGCAGTGCCTGGCGCAGGCTACGGTCCTGAGTTTGCACCGTGGTGACCTGCGGTGTGGTCCCCTCCCCTGTGCCTCGGTTTCCCCAGGGGGGTGGTGGGGAGGGGAGGATGGGGACCGAGCCGTGCCGTCCCTGCTCCCGGGGCAGCCGGCGCTGGTGGGGTCCCCTCCTTCCGAGGGGGACGGGCGTCCTTCTGTCCTCCGTCCTGCTGTCCCCAGCCCTTGAGTCTTGGCCGGGGCTGCGGCGCTGGGCAGTGATGTCAGCCCAGGGGAAGTGTGGGAGGAGACTGCTGCGGGGGGGGGAGCCCTCCCGGCCCCGGCCCCGCACACGGGCGGGCAGGCGGACGGACGGACAGACGGACGGCATGAGAGAGCAACAGCGGCCCGCGCCGCATGGGACGCTGACCCCAGCCCGAGGGGGATGTGCTGCCACAGCCCGCCATGAACGGCAAACCAAAAGGTACCGAGCGCCAGCAGCACCGGGGCCCCCGGCAAACACTGTTAATTTGGGGACCACCGGCTGTTTGAGGCTCCTGGGGTGATGCCATCGGGCTAGTGGGAGGATTTTTTGGGCAAGAAGCTTCCCTGGGAGGAGAGCTCTCCCTGCCAGGGGCACTAGGGACGTGGGTACTCACCGCTTGCAAGGGACACGGTTGTCACCGTGCCGTGCAGTGACGGGGTGTCAGGATGGGGTGTCCGTGGCAGGATAGGACCCGCCGGCTGCCCAGCCTTGCTGTTGCCCATGCTGAGACCTGGGCCCTGCATCTCAAGGCAGGAGAGGGGCCACGGCTGCCCTCCACTCCTGGGAGATGCGCCCCAGACATCACAGCAGCACGGCTTTCCTTGGCAAATGGGTTTTCTCCCCCTTGTACCCGCCGCATCTTGTGCTAATGAGGACAAACAGAGCCCGGCTCCAGGTTGAGCATCCCTGGCACGGTGGTCTCAGGGGACTTGGACAGAACAGGGGGTCCTGGGGCTGCTCTTGCGCACAGGGGCCAAGTTGTCCGGGCCGGATTTGGGGTGGGGGGAAGTTACTGGTACCCATCCTGGAGGTGAGCAGGTAGGGGCAAAGGTGGCATGTGGGACCTACACAAGGTTATGCCAACCCCAGGAGGATCCTTCCAGAGGATCTCAGCGGCTCTGAGAGGGGTCACAGCCCACCCTGGTGCCCCTGGCCAGGCTGCAGTTCCCATCTAGCAGGGCATGGAGGTGAGCTATGGCCCCCAGGCCTCCAAAGCCATGGGCATCCTGGCTGGGTGCTGGGTCTGTGCCTTTGGTGGTGGGGGACCCACTTCACTGGGACCCTGGTGGCCCTGGGCTGGCTCTCAGGAGCCATCCTAGAAAACAGGTTGGGCTTGAGTTCAGCCAGGCACTGGGGAACCCCCTGGCCCCAGCGGTGGCCACCTCCCTGGGTTCCAGTTTGGAGCTTTCATCCCCTTCTGGCTGCGAACTGGGAGCCGATGGGATGGGTGGCGGGGTGGGAGGCTGTGAGCCCCCCCGGGGAGCCAGCCGTGAGTGTCTGCCTGCGCCATGCCCTGCCCTGCCCTTCCTCGGGGATACTCCACGGGGTAAATAAGCACTTCCTCCAATTCTTCTCATTCGCAGCTCCTTCCCTTTCCTGCTGCCCTCCCACTCGGGCCCAAGGAGACAGCTGGCCTCCCATGGCCCCGAGGGCGGATACAGCTACCGTGTCCCCACCACCATGAGCACCCAGCACCCATCCAGCCCCCAAACCGCCATCCCCTGCTCCTGTCGCCTTATGGCTGGGAATTTCTCTCCTGGGTGAGCCACAGGGAGCCAGGATGCTGTTCACTATCTCATCCAACTCCCAAAAAGACCCAGTCCTGCTCCTCGCCGGGCATGGGAGGCAAGGAGGGGGGGTCCTGCCTGCCTGGAGGAGAAGCAGAGCATGAAGGAGGTCAGGGAAGAGGCATCCCAGGTTCCCTGTGACCAAGGCGGCATGGCGTCGGTCCCCGGATGCTCCCATCCTGCATGCTGGGGAGGGACAAGGGGCAATGGGAGGGAAGCGCTGCTCCAGCCCACGCCGGGAGCGGGCCAAGGGCCGTCCCGGGGCCGGAAGGGGCCGGGGCGGGGGGCCGGGGTACGGGCTTGGGTTAGGGCAGCGGGGACGCAGCTGTGCAAACAAGGATGCAGTGCCTGGGCCGGAGGGAGCCGTGCCAAGGGGCTGAGTTCACAGGCTCCCGAGGTCACCCCCGCCGTNTCCTGGGGAAGCCCCTCGGGGGGCTGTGGGTGCTGCTGGCTGGTGGTGGGTGCTGCTCCCCGGGGTGCTGGGTTGGCCACCCTGGGTGTCGCTGGCCTCCAGTAAGTGACATTACTGGAGATGGTGGTCAGAGCACCCCCAGCTGCCAGGGCTGTGCGGCTGGGGGGGTTTGGGGGGAGCCAGTTTAGGGCGTCTCCGACCAGGGCAGCGTTGATAAACCCGCCGGAGCAACCTGAGGCTGATGTCTGAGTGTCGGAAACAGAAACCAGCTGGGACCAACCCAGCCGGTCGGACTGCCCCCTCTGCCGCTCCGACCAGCATTCTTGGGATCCCAATCATCTCCAGAGCACCGGGCGTCGAGCGAGGAGTGAGACGGCGGCCGGGCTGGAGAGCCCCAGGGTGGGCTCTGGCACCCCCTGGCCGCGCCGCCCACCCAGCTGCTCACATCTGGCTGCTCTGCCCTCTTGGCCGCTGCCCGCAGGCAGCGCTGGCCGGGGACGGACAGACGGACAGACAGACTGACTCCCAGGATTGCATTTGTTACGCCGGGAGAGCTGCTGGCAGTCTGCGGCGCAGGCACGGCAAGGTGAAAAGCTTGGTCGGGAGGTTGCTTCGTTAGCACCGAAGCTCTAATTAAGGGCAGGGAGCGGTGGGGTTGGCAGGGACTGGACCGTTGGGGACAGGACCTTTGGGGCAGGACCCCTGTGGCTCCTTCTTGGGAGAGGGAGGGATGTGCTTTGGGCTCAGCCCGTGGCAGGGACACGAGTTTTTCGGTGCTGTGCCTGGTGCCGGCCTCCCAGTAAGCCTGGTGCGGGGCTCAGCGCCCTGGGTGAGATGTGGCGGCCGATAGCTCCTTCCAAGCATGCCCCGGGCTCTGCTCCGCCATGGTACCAGGTACCTCTTATCTCGGTAATGTCAGGAATGCACCACGCGGGGGTTTTTTTTCCTCCGCTGTGAGCCAAGCGTGCCAGGAGCGGAGACCCCACACCCTGCCTGCCCTACCTCATGCAGGCAGCGCTGCCCTCTGGCACCTGGCTGGCTGCTCACCTGTGCCGGGCTCCAGCATCCTCGGGGCTCCCGGGGCATCAACTCCGCAAACCAGGGTATGGTGTCCCCCTCCTGGAAGTGGGTTTGGGGTCCTGGCACAGGAGCTGGGCTGCAGGGTGCCAGGCTGGGGACACAGGGTGCCGCGGCAGACAGGCTGGCGCTGGCAGGAGCTGGCAGTGCCCGAGGCCAGGCACCGGGCTGGCTGGCAGCAAGTGCTGGGGCTGCGCCGTCCCTTCGACTCAGGTCTGCACCGATCCTGATGGCAATCTGGCCTCGTGGTGCGGTGCATCGCAGGGGGTGTTTGGGGAGAGAGACAGGTCTCTGGGCTGGAGCGCAGGGACATGGTGCTGCCAGCGGCCACCGCTCATGGCACTGCTCCCTGTGCCAGTGCAGGAGCCTCGGGTGGCTGCTGGAGCCTGTGAGGGGTCTGCGTGAGCGGCTGGGCATCGCTCTGACTCTCCTGGGGGGTTGTGCTAGGGCTTTGGTCTCCCACAGCACCTCCAGCATCCTTCTCCCCTGTGATGCAACCAGCATCCTTCTCTCCCTGCGACACCCTCAGCATCCTTCTCCCCTGCAGCATCCTCAGCATCCTTCTCCCCTGCAGCATCCTTCTCCCCGTGATGCCTTCAGCATCATTCTCCCCTGCAGCACCCTCAGCATCCTTCTCCCCCTGTGATGTCCTCTGCATCCTTCTCCCCAGTGCAGGCTCCTACCTGGGTGACCCTACTTATTGCTCCCCGCCATGCTCCCATACAGCAACGTGGGCTGGAGAAGGATGGGTTGGCAGGGCCGTGCTCACCCCATAGGAGCTGTGACCTGCCCCACATGTGGAGAGCCCCATCGTAGGGGTGCTGGGTGCTTTCCCTATAGGTGAGCCATTGTAATGCCCAGCTGGGGCAGCAAGCGCCAGTGTCATGGGCCTTGCTCGCTCAGTGGGGGGCAGATTAAACAGCCCTGCAGAGGGTAATCTGCCCAGGCCTAGCAGGTCAGCCGGGCTGCTAGGGATTACAGCTCCTCCTAATGAGCTTAATTGGGACAGTGTTGTCCTGGAAACTGGAGGGACTGGCACCGAGATAACGCCAAGGCGGTAGCACCCACAGAGTGGCTCTGTGATCCTGGGCTGGGATGCCAGTGCCTGGAGGGAGACCAGATGGACCTGCTGTGTCCTGGCTCCATTGGGATGGAAGTTATCGGCGGTGGCTGGCTCTGATTCCAAACGGCTCCGGCTCATCCCAAGCACTGTGAATGCCTGGCCCCAGCCTGGTGTGTGGGGCGGTGATGGCATGGCTGCGGGGCGGCGGGGAGCACAGCGCCGGGGGGATGCCTGCCGATGGCCCAGCAGGTGCGTGCCATGCCGGGATGGTTCGAGCTGGGATCATCAGCTGGGAAGGAGTGGGAATGGTGTCGATGCAGGGGGAGCCCCAGCAGCATCTGTGTCCCTGTGCCATCCCAGGTGCTGCTGGAGCCGGGGAATTGCTGATGGCTGTGCTGGGGCAGGAGGAAAGGCAGAGTAAGCCCCTTAGGGAGTGAGGAGGTGGCTCTGGCTGGATTTAGCTTGGCCCCATCTGCCAGCCGGAGAAGCTGTGCATCCCTGGGGCCCTGCCTGGCCTTCCCCGGCAGGGTCCGTGACCGCTGGGCACCATGTGGGCTCATCCCTGGCAGCTCCTGGCTCCTACAGCTCAGCTCCGGGGGCTGGTGGGGACAGAGGGACCGAGTTGACGTTGGTGATGGCCGGGGTGAAGTGGAGCGTCCAGCAGCCTCTGCCCTGCTCCTGTGGCTGCCCTGCAGGCTGGGTTCCCCCGTGTGCCCTGCTGGCACTGCTGGGGGTGGCAGGGCCAGGAGGAGCCCCGGGCTCCCCTGCTCTTGCCTTGTCCCTTGGGCTCCCCTCTTGCCGAGCCCCCGGCCAGGGCTGCGGCGATGCTCGCTGTGACGTGGGGTGGCAGCTGGGTCGGGACCCCAAGACTCAGAAATCTGTTCTGTCCTGGCTGGCATTGACTGCACCAGCCACCGCAGGGACAGGCAGGTACCAGCAGTGGGTTCGGGGCTCCTGGCACCGTCTCTGGCATTGCGAGGATCAGAGGGCATGGCAGTGGTGGCCATGGGGCTGGACACGTGGTGCCCACGCAGGCTTTCCAAGGTCCAGCAGGGAATGGCTCGGCCTTTCCTTCCCCGACGCAGAGCTCCTGGCAAAGCTGGGGACTTTCCAAAGCGCTTTGTTGTCCGCGGGTTTCCCTCCTGATTGCCGGAGCAAGCGGAAGCAAGCGCAGAGACAGTGAAGGGCTGGGCAGCCAGCTCCGGCTCCGCGCCCTTCCTGCCCCTGCAGCGGCGTGGCATGGGCGACAGCGGGACGTGGGACAAGACGGTTCAGGAGGAGGTGGCTGGGCTGGGGCCCAGCGGGGGGTTTGCCATGGTCGTGTCCGGGAAGGGCCACAGTAGGCATTGGGCATCAGCCCCTTCCTTTGACTCCCGGGGGACCAAGCTGGGACACGTCCATCTGTCTGTCCCCGCTGAGTGGTCGCAGTGTCTGGAGCTCTGCTTCACCCAGGGCAGGGCACCAACACCATTGCTGGGGACAGCATGGGACCTGCGTCCCTGGTGCCACCGGGAGCATCTTTGCGCTGAGTGAGAGGGAACACCCAGCCCTGGCCCTTGGGTGCTATTGCCATCTGGGTGTTGGTGGCAGCCCTGCCTGCATGTGTTTCCCCACTCTGCTGCTGCTGACCCCACTCTTTCATGTCCCCCAGGGAGGCCCTCCAGGTCAAACTCAACGATGTCACTGTCTGTGCGCCCGCAGCGCCGAGTCCTCGTCACCAAGATCAATAGAAGCCAGTCCTTTGCCGGAGTGAACTCGACCGCCGACCGGCCTTTCAGGTAGGAGATGGGTGCTCATGCTGCGGGCCACGAGGGACAGGGACAGGCTTGGGCGTGGTGGCGGCACCTGCTGTGCATCCCGAGGCACTTTCCCAACCTGCTGTCCTGGCATCTCCCTCAGGGACCTTTGTGGTACCCAGGGGATGTCACAGGGGAGGCTGCAGGGAGCATGGAGATGGGAGACATCACCCCAACCCTCCGCTCTGCTGTGTCCCAGGCTGGGTGAGGACCCTGCAACTCTATGGCTGCTGCCACCAGAGCATGGAGGGGGCAGGTGTAACTCACCCTCGTTCTTCAGCCGGCTTTTAAGAGCTTCCCTGTGACCATCTCATCATGGTTAATGGGTGCGGTGAAGGAGCTGAGGTGGCTTTGAAGCATTGTGTCTCGACGGCCTTGACATCCTGCGGCAGCTGGTTTTGGGGTTTGAGGGTTGGCGTGAATCAGGGTTTCCTCCAGGTCATTTCAAACCTGTGGCTGAAAGGTTTTATTGGCTGCCCATCCGCTGCGTTGCAAGGAGCAGCCGTTCCCTACTCATCCTCTCTGGCCGCTGGCGATGTTATGGTCCCATCATACCCTTCCTCCTCTCTGCTGAATCTCACGTCGGTGAGAGCCACCCCATGCGCTGCTCATCCCTGCCACCCTGCTCCGCACCATCCCTAGCTCCTGGCTACCCTGTCGCAGGTGGTTCTTGGGACATGGGCACACCATGGCTTTGGGCTACAGGACTTTAATGCTCTTAATCCCTTTTCCTAGCACCCAGCCAGGCTCCTGACCTCCCAGTACATCCACTGGTGCTGGGGGAGAGACATCGCTCAGCCAAAGGGCTGGGGAGAGCAGTGCCAAGCTGCCTTGCCAGGCTATGGGCACCTTCACTGGGTGGGCACAAGCCCAGGTAGAACCTCCCCATGGCTGGGAGCAGACCTCCAGCCCTGCTTGGCTCTTGTGTCCAGGTCCTGTCCAGCCTCCGGGCCAAGCGACATTCTCCAGGCCACCAGCACGTCACTGGATCTAGGGGTGCCAGAGGAGCTCGCCTGGGGACAGGGAAGAGGGAGGACTTTTGGATGCCCGCAGCCAAGTGGCTGGTGGAGAGATGCTTGTGGGAGATGCCTCCAGGGGTCCTGGAGGACGGGAATGAGGACAGATGGCGGAAATCAAGCGCTTACCCATCGCTCTGGCTTGGGTGGAGGCCAAGACATTCATTTTCCTCCACCAATGATTCGGGGAAGACTTTCGGCCACTCCTGCAAAAAGCGGCACAGGATGGGAGGTCCGTCCCGGGGCTGGGAACCAAGGAGCCCATGATGTCTCCTTGGCGCCGGTGGCACGACGATGCATTGGAAGGAGGAAGGGAAGAGCTGGTCTGAGTGGGGCGTTGCTCGCTGGGCTGGGGAGCCACTCCGTTGCACAAGGCAGGAAGGGTGGTGTTTGGGTCCCGGGTGCTGGGTTGGCATCCCTTCAGGTCGGCCGGGGGAGGTCCCCAAGGCAGCGGTGGGGCAGATGGAGAAAACAGGCAGCCGTCAGCTCCATATGGTGGGTTTGGTGACATCTGGAGAGGCGTAGCATCAGTGAGGATGTCCCTGCCCCGTGTTGCTGCACTGTGGGATGGGGTGCTTGTCCCTAGGATGCTCCCATGCTGGGATCCTTGCCTGTCCCTGGGAGTGCACGGTGGCAGGACAGCAAGCCGATGGTGTCACCCTGCCACAGTGCCCACACTACAGGGAGCATCTCCATGCTCCTGGCAACCTGGGGTGCCGGGGATGGAGCAGAGTGTGGCCCCTTTGGAGGGTGGCCAGGGCTGGAGATGTCCCCACAGGCACTCCAGGAACACAGCTTGGCTGCAGCTGGTGCCAGCTCTGTTTTCCTTTGCTCCCCCTGACTGGCGCCTGGGACCACCAGGCCACCGCAGAGGTTACCTCAGCATCTCGGATCCTGCTGGGGTGGGGTTACCTCCTTACTCTTCACCACCAGCTTTGTGGGTCTCTCCTTGTCCTTCCCATGGCTTTGGGGCAGGCAAATGCATCAAGGGGGCTGCAGACACCTGGGGCAGGCAGCACTCCCCAGCCTTACATCCCCATCTCACCTGGCCCCGCTGGCTGGTTAGACTGGCTGCTGGGGAGTCCTGGGAGAGGCAGACAGGTCCAGGCAGACCTGGCCTCCATCCCAGACCTCCTTCTTGTCTCCAGACAGGATGCCCGGCAGGCTGGAGCGCCCAGGCTGATGCCGGTGCTGTGTGCTGACCCCAGCCGCCCTGTATTTGCCTTCCTCTCTCCTCAGGAACCTCTCGCCCTTCACCCCCACCGTCTCCCGCAAGACTGGCTCCAGGGTCAGTAGGATGTTCTCAATGTCCCACAAATCCCCACCACCCAAGGTGCCTCAGCCCAACCGCCTGGATGAGGTTTACGAAGCTCTCAAGAAGGGCCTGACGTAAGTGCTGGGGCTCCCCATGGCTAGGTGGTTGGAGGCAGGGAGCCCCGAGGGACACGGGGACAGTGTGGGTTGGGGTTGGCAGCTCTCTCTTCTCACCAGGCATGGCCATGCCAGGTCTCCTGGGCACAGTGCCTCGGGGTCCCGGAGCTGCGTGGGGTCCCGCATCCCACCATGTCCCACGTAGAGGCACTTGTGGGCTCCCTTGCCTGGGTGCTGGAGTGGGGATGCGGGGCCAGATGTATTGTGTGGGTGTGGGCTGTGGGTGGCAGGAGCCCTGGGCAAGGTGTCCCAGCCTGACCCCTGCGGTGTGGTTGCCCCCAGAGCCTACCTGGAGGTGCACCAACTGGAACTGGAGAAGCTCAGCACCCAGATCCGTGAGTCCAAGAGGAATTCACGCTTGGTGAGTGTTGCTGGGAAGAACCTTCCGGGGAGCAATGCTTTGGGGCAGATGGCCGGGGTTGTGGGCACGGCTGGGGCAGCTCATGGTCCACCTGTGCCCCAGGGCAGACCTGCTTCTGTGGGGATGTCACGGGCCAGCCCGGGCTCTGGTGCTGGGCTGCATGGGACTCTTGTCCTATTGTCATGCACTCCCCAGCCCTGTCTGGGTGCTGCATGTTCCCGCCGACGTGCTATGGGTAGTGGGTGTGCGATGTGCTGGGTGTCCTTGGGTGGGCAGAGCTGGCTTTGTGCTGCGTCTTATCCCTCTCGTCTCTCCTCCAGGGCTTCCTCTACGATCTGGATAAGGTAAGCGGGATCCATGCCCTGTCCCCCTTGTCTCCCCCATCCTTGAGCCAGGGTTGTGCTACTGCCAGCCCCTTCTCCGCTTGCCTGTCCCCTGTCCCCTGCGTGGCAGAGTGCCTGCGGGGTGGGATGGGGGCTCTGCGGGCAGGCTGGGTCTGGGCAGGGGATGAAGCAGAGACAGACAGGGGCTTCTGGTCTGCTTCTTGCAAACAAAAGCTGTGGTTGGGAAGTGCTGAGCCTGGGTTAGCTCTGAGGCTGGGAGAAGAGCACCCCGGAGCCTGGCGTGTCTCCTGGGGGACCCTCCGGAGCAGGGGAGGCTGGAGGATGCTGCAGCACATGGGTGCAAGTGCAGCCTCTGCTCTGGTCACCGCTGGCTGCCACCCCGCACCTCCCAGGCTGGGCTGGTGACCATGATCCGTCCCAGCCGCAGCCTTGGCACGCAGCAGGGTGCATCCTGACCTGCGGCTCCTCTCCGGAGGGCTTGGGCTGCCTCTCACGCCATCTCCTTTGCTTTTCCAGCAAGTGAAGTCTATCGAGCGCTTCCTGCGTCGCCTGGAGTTTCATGCTAGCAAGGTGAGAGCTGGGGAGCGGGGTCATCTTGGGGCTCCCTGGGTGCAGCGCTGGGACGGCTGTGCTGTCTCCTGCCCTACCCCTCACCGTAGCTCGGGCCTGTCCTTCCAGATAGATGAGCTCTACGAGGCTTATTGCATCCAGCGGCGGCTCCGCGATGGAGCCCACAACATGGTCAAGGCTTACAGCACGGGCTCGCCGGGCAGCCGGGAGGCACGCGAGAGCCTGGCCGAGGCCAGCAAGGGCTACAAGGAGTACACGGAGGTGAGGCAGATGGCTGGAGTGGGCTGGCAGGGTGCCGGGTCCCATGGGTGGGATGCTGATGGGTGCCGTCCGTCTGTCTGTCCCCAGAACATGTGCCTGTTGGAGAACGAGCTGGAGAGCCAGCTGGGCGAGTTCCATGTCCGGATGAAAGGTAACGCGTCCTGCTCCATCCTTGCCCTGCCGCCTGCCTGCCTGCTGCCTGCTGACGCCCCTCTCCCTTCTCTTGCAGGACTGGCAGGCTTTGCCCGGCTCTGTGCTGGTGACCAGTACGAGGTTGGTGGGACTCTACGGGTTGGGATCTGCTCTTCTCCTCTGGTTCTTGGGGTGCCTGGGGGGTGTAGGTGGGCGCTGGCGTGGAAGCATGTTGCAGGGTGGTGGTGGGTGGCATGGGTCCCTGTCCATGCCCGGGGATGCGCAGGGAGCACCCACCACCCCAGGACTGTGTCTCCCCCATACCCACCTCTCTGCGTCCCCAGATCTTCATGAAGTACGGACGGCAGCGGTGGAAGCTGCGGGGGCGCATTGAGGTGAACAGCAAGCAGGTGTGGGACAGCGAGGAAATGGTTTTCTTGCCCCTCGTCACCGAGTTCCTCTCCATCAAGGTACGGTACAGAAAGGGGCAGGGACCGTGTGGGGACAGCTGCCACCCTGCATCCCAGCAGGGCTTCCCTGCAGGACCTCACCTAAACCTCACCCTCTCTGGGGTGGGAGGAGGCCATCTGGTGGTGGTGGCATCCTCGCACACAGCATGGATGCGCACAGCATCCACAAAGTCCATGGCTTCACCTTATCCTCTCCTCCTTCTCCTTCCCCAGGTGACGGAGCTAAAGAGCCTGGCCAACCATGTTGTGGTGGGCAACGTGTCCTGTGAGACCAAGGACCTCTTTGCAGCTCTGCCCCAGGTAGTGGCTGTGGATATCAACGACTTGGGCACCCTCAAACTCAGCCTGGAGGTGACCTGGAAGTGAGTACCTCAGCAGGCATTTCTGGTAGCACGTGGCAGGGCTGGGGACACCTGGCATGCTCTGGCAAGAGGTGGCCTGCCCTGGGCTCCCATCCCAAAACTGGGCAGCATTATGGGAAGCCAGAGCTGGACTGGATGGCGTCCTGGTGTCCTGCTTGCTGCAGAGCAGGGTTGAGACCCCGCCCTGGGCTGGCACATGCCCCTCACTTCCCTGCTCTCCTCCCCAGCCCCTTCGACAAGGACGACCAGCCCTCAGCAGCCAGCACCGTCAACAAAGCCTCTACGGTGAACAAGAGGTTCTCCACCTACAACCAGAGCCCGCCCGACACGCCGTCCCTGCGGGAACAGGCTTTCTATGTAAGTGTGACACTGGGCAGGGCTGCTTGGGCGACGGCTTCCATGCGGAGATGTGCCCAGGCTACGTCCCAGAGGGTGGCATGGTTTGGGGACGGGGGTGGGCAGCTCTTCTCCAGCCATACGGCCGTGGCTCCCCGGTACCGGCCCCTGCTCCTCCCATGCTCACAGCTCCTCTTCTCTCTGCCCAAGAGCCCAGGGCGGGCGGCCGACAAGCATGGTTGGTCCTTGCTGGACATCTTTCGGGAGACACTCTTCGAGAAGCTGTCTCAGAGCTGCTCCTGCGGCGACGTCTCCTCAGCCGAGCTCGGGAGATGGCCGCAGCAGGGCCGCGTAAGTGCAAGGGCTGGAGGCGGCCAGTAGCTTAGCCCAGCGGTGTGGCCCTCCTGCAGTAGCTGTAGCTCCTTGTCTCCTACTCACTAGCCCTTGCTGATGCCCAGAGGCCTGATCCTGCCAGGCCGGGGTCTGGGGAGACGTTCCCCAAGCTGGGGGAGCCTCTGTCTTGTGCGCCCTTGTCTGAGAGCTGGGCACTAGTGAGTAGGCTTGTCCGTGTCCCTGCACTGGTGGCGTTGGTGTGCTGTGCTGTGGCATTGGCGTGATGCTGGTGGGATGGCGCTGCTGTGACGCTGCCGACGTGGCACCGGCATGCTGCTGGCGTGGTGCTGGTGTCACGTTAACATGGCGTTGGCGTGGCGCTGGTTCAGTGATAGTGAACCACTGGTGGGATGTTGGTGTGATGGCCGACGGTGCCCCCATGAGCTGGTGCCATCCGTGCAGCCATGGTGGGTGGTGTCCTCGGGTCCACACGTTGCACTCTGTCATGGCTGCTGTGCACCCCAGGGCTCCAGGGTGTGCGTGGCTGGGCCTGGGGGAGCCAGACTACCTCCTGGCATGGCTCAGAGTGCTGGAAGGGGCGGCCAAGGTCGGCCAGGTCCTTGACACCTGTCCTGCTGTGCCAGGGCATTGTGGCAACTGGTGCTGGTGGCCGCAGTGGCCTCGGTGTCTTCCAGCTCAGCCGGATCCTGCCCCCGGTTGAAGGGAAGGCAGCCAGAGGAGTTGAAGAGGGCGGCAGGAGGGTCTTGGCTGACACCATTTTCCCCCCTCCCCAGAACATGCTGCGGCGCCAGGAGGAGCTGGAGAACGGCACGGCTTGGTCCATCTCCTCCGAGTCCTCAGATGACTCCTCCAGCCCCCAGCTGTCCGGCAGCGCCCGCCATGCCACGCACAAGCCCATCGTGCAGCCAGAGGTGCAGGCCTCTGCCCCCGCCATTGAGATCTCCTTCTCCCAGCAGCCGGAGGAAGCCGGGGCCGGGGCTGGTGGTGTCAGTGTCCCCCACACTGGGAGCCAGCCGGAGGAGCTGGCCAGCCATAAGAAAGATGCGGTGGCCAACGGGCACGTGCCCTACTCCCGGACTCTGAGCCACATCAGCGAGGCCAGCGTGGACGCCACAATGGAGGCCAAGGCTGCGGAGAGCCCCTGGGAGCCCACACCCAGCCTGGAGGACATGGGGACAGGCGAGCAGGACGTGGACCCCCTCCCCAGTGCCCCGGTGGCAGCCACCGCAGCAGGGCAGGACAGGGGCGCTGAGGCCAAGCCCCGTGCCACCGCGGCGTGGGCCACCACCTGCAAGGTGGAGGCCGGCGGGGACGAGCCGGTGCAGAGCCAGGCACCGTCACAAGGCAGCTATGGCACCGGGGTCACGACGGCACTGGCGCAAGCCCCCGCGGAGGAGAGGCCCATCCCGGCCTCGCCGCTGGCTGCCGGCGTCCCTGAGGTGCTGCGGGCGAAGGTGGTGGATTCGGGTCTGGAGGAGGCCATTGGCCTCCTGGGCTCGGCCCTGGACGACTATCGGGGGCAGTTCCCGGAGCTGCAGCCCCTTGAGCGGGAGCTCAAGCGCCTGGAGGAGATGCTGCTGGTGAGGGGCTCCCAGCAGTGCCTGGGGACAGGGGGGACGGGGCTGTCCCTGCTGGCAGTGCCCAGGGGTGATGGGGACAGGGCTGTCCCTGGTGGCAGTGACCAAGGATGATGGGGACAGGGCCATCCCCTGCTGGCAGTGCCCAGGGATGATGGGGATGGAGCCATCCCTGGCTGGTAGTGCCCAGGGATGAGGGTGGCAGGGCCATCCCTGACGGCAGTGCCCAGGGATGATGGGGACAGGGCCATCCCTGCTGGCAGTGCCCAGGGATGAGGATGGTGTGGACTCTGATGGCAGTGCCTGGGGACAAGCGGTAAGGGTCCATCCCTGATGGCAGTGCCCAGGGATGATGCGGATGGGGTCATCCCTGGCTGGTAGTGCCCAGGGATGAGGGTGGCAGGGCCATCCCTGACGGCAGTGCCCAGGGATGATGGGGACAGGGCCATCCCTGCTGGCAGTGCCCAGGGATGAGGATGGTGTGGACTCTGATGGCAGTGCCTGGGGACAAGCGGTAAGGGTCCATCCCTGATGGCAGTGCCCAGGAACAATGGGGATGGGGCCATCACTGCTGGCAGTGCCCAGAGATGATGGGGATGGGTCCAACCCTGATGGCAGTGCCCAGGGATGATGCGGATGGGGTCATCCATGGCTGGTAGTGCCCAGGGATGAGGGTGGCAGGGCCATCCCTGATGGCAGTGCCCAGGGATGATGGGGACAGGGCCATCCCTGCTGGCAGTGCCCAGGGATGAGGATGGTGTGGACTCTGATGGCAGTGCCTGGGGACAAGCGGTAAGGGTCCATCCCTGATGGCAGTGCCCAGGAACAATGGGGATGGGGCCATCACTGCTGGCAGTGCCCAGAGATGATGGGGATGGGTCCAACCCTGATGGCAGTGCCCAGGGATGATGCGGATGGGGTCATCCATGGCTGGTAGTGCCCAGGGATGAGGGTGGCAGGGCCATCCCTGATGGCAGTGCCCAGGGATGATGGGGACAGGGCCATCCCTGATGGCATTGCCCAGGGATGAGGGTGGCAGGGCCATCCCTGATCCCTCTGACTAGGGGGACGGGTCCATCCCTGCTGGCAGTGCCCAGGGATGAGAGCAGCAGAGCCATTCCTGACAGCAGTGCCTGGGGACTAGGGGGACAGGTCCATCCTTGATGGCATGTGGGTGGCAGGGCTGTCTTGGCTGGCGAGGCAGGATCTGATGCCGCCATGCCTTCCTCCACAGCAGAAGCAGGGCGTCTTCCTCAGCCGAGCCTCCAGCATCAGCCTGACGGTGGAACATGCGCTGGAGAGCTTCAGCTTCCTCAACACCTCTGACATGGAGGACTCGGAGGGCTCTGAGGAGGAGCCTCTCCAAGACGAGAGGTGCACAGCGGGGCTGGCAGGATGGGGTGCGGGGCAGGATGTGGCCCTGGGGCAGTTGGGATGGGGGATGCCCAGCTCTTCCTGGGTGCCCAAGCACACTCAGACCGGCCCATCACAGCTCAGGGCAGGACCAGGTCGAGAAGCAGCAGGATCTGGCCCTTCTGGTGGCACAATGCTACCCTGCATCTCTCCATGGGGGCTGGGCTAGGGGCCAGCCCCCGTACCCTGTGCCCCCAGGACCTGCTCCTTCACCCAGCCCTGATGCCGTGATACTTTGGGTCCTATAGAAACTGCCCAGCGTTGTCCCTGTGGGTGGGGAAGGGCTGGGTCCAGGTTTCCCACGCTGACCCACTGCCTTGGTCCCTCCCTGNTGGCACCGGGGTCACGACGGCACTGGCGCAAGCCCCCGCGGAGGAGAGGCCCATCCCGGCCTCGCCGCTGGCTGCCGGCGTCCCTGAGGTGCTGCGGGCGAAGGTGGTGGATTCGGGTCTGGAGGAGGCCATTGGCCTCCTGGGCTCGGCCCTGGACGACTATCGGGGGCAGTTCCCGGAGCTGCAGCCCCTTGAGCGGGAGCTCAAGCGCCTGGAGGAGATGCTGCTGGTGAGGGGCTCCCAGCAGTGCCTGGGGACAGGGGGGACGGGGCTGTCCCTGCTGGCAGTGCCCAGGGGTGATGGGGACAGGGCTGTCCCTGGTGGCAGTGACCAAGGATGATGGGGACAGGGCCATCCCCTGCTGGCAGTGCCCAGGGATGATGGGGATGGAGCCATCCCTGGCTGGTAGTGCCCAGGGATGAGGGTGGCAGGGCCATCCCTGACGGCAGTGCCCAGGGATGATGGGGACAGGGCCATCCCTGCTGGCAGTGCCCAGGGATGAGGATGGTGTGGACTCTGATGGCAGTGCCTGGGGACAAGCGGTAAGGGTCCATCCCTGATGGCAGTGCCCAGGAACAATGGGGATGGGGCCATCACTGCTGGCAGTGCCCAGAGATGATGGGGATGGGTCCAACCCTGATGGCAGTGCCCAGGGATGATGCGGATGGGGTCATCCATGGCTGGTAGTGCCCAGGGATGAGGGTGGCAGGGCCATCCCTGATGGCAGTGCCCAGGGATGATGGGGACAGGGCCATCCCTGATGGCATTGCCCAGGGATGAGGGTGGCAGGGCCATCCCTGATCCCTCTGACTAGGGGGACGGGTCCATCCCTGCTGGCAGTGCCCAGGGATGAGAGCAGCAGAGCCATTCCTGACAGCAGTGCCTGGGGACTAGGGGGACAGGTCCATCCTTGATGGCATGTGGGTGGCAGGGCTGTCTTGGCTGGCGAGGCAGGATCTGATGCCGCCATGCCTTCCTCCACAGCAGAAGCAGGGCGTCTTCCTCAGCCGAGCCTCCAGCATCAGCCTGACGGTGGAACATGCGCTGGAGAGCTTCAGCTTCCTCAACACCTCTGACATGGAGGACTCGGAGGGCTCTGAGGAGGAGCCTCTCCAAGACGAGAGGTGCACAGCGGGGCTGGCAGGATGGGGTGCGGGGCAGGATGTGGCCCTGGGGCAGTTGGGATGGGGGATGCCCAGCTCTTCCTGGGTGCCCAAGCACACTCAGACCGGCCCATCACAGCTCAGGGCAGGACCAGGTCGAGAAGCAGCAGGATCTGGCCCTTCTGGTGGCACAATGCTACCCTGCATCTCTCCATGGGGGCTGGGCTAGGGGCCAGCCCCCGTACCCTGTGCCCCCAGGACCTGCTCCTTCACCCAGCCCTGATGCCGTGATACTTTGGGTCCTATAGAAACTGCCCAGCGTTGTCCCTGTGGGTGGGGAAGGGCTGGGTCCAGGTTTCCCACGCTGACCCACTGCCTTGGTCCCTCCCTGGCTTGCAGGAGGGCTGTCAGACCCCGCCGCGGCAGCCGGGCCCCCAGCGCCGGCGAGACGGGGGCAGACGACACTGGCATGTGCAGCGGCTCCGAGGCCAGCACCGATCCCTTGAGCACCGGCAACGAGTTCCTGGACAAGGCCCTGGTGCTTCACCTCAACAACTGCAACCGCCTGCTGCTGGTGAGGACGGGGGCTGTGGTGTGGTGGCAGGAGGCCTTCTGGGAAGGGACGCCCTGGGGTGTCCCCCCTCGAGGGGTGTCTCGCTGCAGCACGGAGGCTGTGGTGTGGGCGGTGAGCTCTGTCCCTGAGGTCCCCGGTTTGGCCGTGCCTTGCAGAAGCTGGGCACCTTCGGTCCCCTGCGGTGCCGGGAGATGTATGCCTTGGACAGGCTGATGCGGGAGGCACAAGTGCTGGAGATCGTGTGCCAGCTGACAGAGGAGCGAGCGGGAGCCGCCAGCTCTGCCGCCGAAGGTAAAGACATGCAGCTGAGGGGACCGTCTGTGCCACCCTGGGGGCTGTGCGGGGACTGGTCCCTCCTTGCTGGCATGGCTGGGCAGCGAGGGGCTGTGCCGCCATGCCCCCCGGGAGGCTTGACAGCGGCTGTCCCCACAGTGGTGCAATTCTCAACGCGGAAGGAGGGCGTGCTGCCCCTTTGGGACCACTGCGTGGAGGTGCCCAATGTCTACACCTGCCCTGTGGAGCGGTTCCTGCAGGTGCTCAGCGCCCAGTACGCAGCACCCATCAGCGAGCAGCACCCCGGCCTGGCCGATGCCGGTGAGCAGGCAAACACCTCTCTCCCAGGGGTGTTTGGGGAGAGAGTTGCCAGCCCCTCTGGGCGACCATGAGTGGGGTGCCAGGAGCCCCACGGAGGGGTGGCCACAGCTGCCGCGCACCCTGACCCCAGCCCTTTCCTGCAGTGTGTGTGAAGCTGGTGGAGGACATGCTGAATCGGCGGCTGCCCCGGCGGCCCGGCAGCGCCCAGGGCGAGCAGGTCACCATCTTCCAGTACTGGAGCCACTTTGAGTCGCTCGGCACCCTGGTGCTTGACACCTACATGATGGAGCTGGCCGAGGAAGGTGGGTGCCCTCCCTGGACCCTGGCATGGGGCGCTGGACCATCCACCATAGGGGTCACCCTGCAGCACTGCCACCATGCCCTGGGGCATCACCCAGAGGCTCAGCCATCCTTGGGGTGGGCAAGTAGGTCTGATCCAGTGCACACTGCCTCCCTGAGCACCCTGGGTCCTTGCCATAGGTCCCCAGCCTCTTGGCTTGGGTGCTCCAGCAGCTCCATGCATTGACACCCTGTGTGGGGTCCACCTCTGCCCAGTGTGGGTACAGGGTGCCCGGGGATGGGTTCCCTGTGGCATCAGGGGCATGCTGGCAGTGCCACTGGGCTCCCCACACCTCGGCTGAGCTGGCAGTTCCCCACAGCGCTGTTGGCCCAGAACCTCAACTCGGACGACCAGGACGTGGTGCTGCGTGCCCTGAAGCGCGTCCCCGAGGGCCGCCTGAAGAAGGAAGGACTGAAGGCGCTGAGCCTGCTTCTCGTGGAGGGCAACAGCAAGGTGGTGAGCGCTGTGTCAGCCCAGCTCCGCAGTCTGGCAGAAAACCCCCGCTTCCGCCAACGGGTATGTGATGGGCAAGCTGGGGATGAGGTGGGCTGGTGCCACGGTCCCTGGGGTGCTGCCCCCCAGCTCTGCTGTGGACGGTGGCACTGACGCCCTCATGTCACCCCCCCAGGCTCTCGTGTGCTACCTGGAGCAGCTGGAGGATGAGGAGGTGCAGACGCGTGTGGCAGGGTGCGCGGCGCTGGGCTGCCTGAAGGTGAGAGGGACACGGGGAGAAGGCAGCAGAGCTGCATCTTCCGGAGGAAAAGGAATCGCATGTGGCCATCGAGTCCGGACACAACTGCAGAGCCTCCTGCTCGTGGGAGAGAGGAGCCGGGGGTGCCCCCAACACGCTGAAGAAGCAGGAAGGGGCAGGGCAGGCAGGGAAATGGGGAGGGAAGGGACAGGACGAGGGACTTTCCTGCGCCGTGGGTTGTGTCCCTGCTGCTGTCTCCACTCAGCCCCTTGTCCCTTCTCCTGCAGGCCAAGGAGAGCATCGAGCAGCTGATTTACCTGTGCCAAACCGACAAGGAGCCTGTGCGGGAGGCAGCCAAGCAGAGCCTGATGCTGTGTGGTGAGTGTCCCACCACTCCTCTCCGCTCCCTCCCCACCCACCACATCCTGAGTGGCATCTCCCAGTGCCGGCAGCACCCGCGGGAGAAGGGGGTCCCGAGCTGGTCCCTGCCTACCCCACGCACTCTGGCTCATCGTGCCCCAAGCTCTGCTGGGCAAGAGCAAGCGGGCAGCGGGCAACGAGGGGCAGGCATGGTGTGGCCACAGAGCGCTAAGCCTGGTTGTTATTTATTATTTGCTAGATGGCACTGAGAGAACCATCTGAGTGGGTTTCTAGGCCTCCAGATCGCGGCAGCTGCTGCACAGGTTGGGACACGTGAGCCGTCCTCGTCCCCCCTGTCCCCGCTCCTGCCGCTTCGCTCACGAATGTCTCCGTCTTAGAGCCTGTCAGCCATGTCACGTTTTGGAGTCTGTGTGTCTTGGTTGTTCATAGAGCCCATCTCCGTGGCACCCTGGCACGCGTAGACACCTTGTGTCCCATGTCCCAGCAGATTGTCCATGTCACCACCTCTTGCTGGGGGTGGCCGCTGGCGGGCAGATTGGCGTGCGGGGTTCCGGGTGAAGATCTCAGAGCCAGCTTGTAGCGTGGATGTGTGCCTCCCTATGTGTGCCCGGGGGTCCTGGGAAAGCTGGAGAGGGACTTTTTACAAAGGCACGTAGCGGTAGGACAAGGGGTGATGGCTTCAAACTGGAAGAGGGGAGATTTAGATGAGATATTAGGAAGAAATTGTTTGCTGCGAGGGTGGTGAGCCCCTG
>VWZL01005217.1:0-20241 GCA_013396915.1 Stercorarius parasiticus | reverse complement strand
CACTTCCTCGCCCCCGCGGCGTGGACGGTAGCCAGGGCTGGCCACCCAGCCGGCGACAAGTTGTGGCACTTCCACTTGGCCCGGGCCACCTTCCCCTCCCTCCCTCCTCGGCAGCCTCGGGGGTCCGAGCCCGTCGCCCCTCCGGAGCGCATCACCCATCCAAAGCCCATCGCCCCCACAGAGCCCATCCCAAACCGCCGTTTTATTCCCTCCTTTGCATGAATTCGAAGCACAAAACCCCATATTTTTTTTTAGAGGAAATCGCACGAGCTTTGCGTCCACATGCTTCGCGTTTTGTTCTCTACGTCAACTTTAAATTTCTTCGCTAAAACCTGTCTGGTTTGGCCTTAGCTTTGTGAAACGACTTCGGTACAGGGGTTTTGTCACGCTGCACGCATCCTTTTCTCTTCAGTGTAGTCCTCAGGACTTGCCTGCTGGTGAGAATGAGCTCGCTTTCCTGTTTGTGACTTCCTATTTTTTTTTTTTTGTTACCCAGTCTTTCCCCCCCTTAAATAAACGGATGACCGTTCCTCACCTCCTGCCAGTTATTGAATCCTGGTAATAAACTCCAGAGGTGTTATTAGAAGCATCTGAAACACTGTTTACCACTTCCAGTATATGTATTTTTTTTGTTTCAGTGGAGGAAGCGTGTAAATATTTTCTCAAGTTCTCCAGTTTATTCTGCTTGTGCAGAGCCTGTTGAATTTGCAGGAGTCTGTTGGGTATAAGAAATAGCTCCATATTGTATTCAAGCTGTAGTTCTTACTTAACCATACCTAGCATTTTACGTTAGTACAGGAGACATCATTAGGACTGAAGGAAGGAGAAATTTGAGCATACCAGCAAAGCAATGCTTTCTTTTTTCTTTAGGTTGATAGATTTTCTTACTTCCATTTTGCTTTTCTTCTGTATGTATGGGGTTAGCTCAATTTCAATGTCCTCTATACTTATAGTATACATGAGGATGGTTATTAGGATGCACAGAAAGACTCTATTAATGCTCTTGAAACTTTGTGGATATTTCTGAGGAGTAATGTCAGAACAAAAGGTGCACAAATTAAGTTCCTCTAGCCTTAAGTGGCCTTACAGCTGAAATAATACAGCCAGTCTTATCCAGTTCAGACGGAGCTGGGGGAGCTGTCGGTACGGTGTTAAGTTTGCTGGGAACTCCTGCCTGCAGCATAACAGGGAAAGAGCTATTTCAAGAACTGCTTTTCGTATTAGCAGGCTGTATCTTGAATATGAACCATAGTTAATTTGTGTGTATCGTTACCAGCTCTTGCAGCTGCAGGTTGATACCTGCCTGATGCAGTGCCATTGCCTTGAAAATGCCAGAAGCAGACCCACATTATTCTTGTGTTTATTCAGCATTTACCTGAAAAAAATCTAATTACATGTGATTACTTAGGAATTTCTGTATAGAGCCTACTCTGGAACTTAATTTCTTCACTTCCCCTTAGTACTTCATGTCCAAGAGCTCCCTCCTTTTCTAATGAAGATTTTTGGAAGTCGGATATTGGGCGTTATTAGGTTTATCTGCTTTCTGAGAAGAGCCAGCCTGTTCCTTGCCCTTACCCTCGTACTTTGACGGGTTCTTCATCACTCGTGAACAGCAAGCAGTGTTGAGCTGTGACCTCTGGATAGCTCTTCCTGTCTGTCTGAATGCTTTTTTTGTATGTTAGCTATTTCAGGTATATTACATATATTGATTATATTTGCAGAAAAACTCCCTAATTCACCCATCCTGGCAAGTCTTACTTCTCTTACCTCATCTTTACCAGAGAGGGAATGCTTGAGGGAGTAGTAGAGCATTAGGATCACAAATACTGCTTCTTCCTGTGCTTATATGTGCTTGAGAAATATGTGTAATAAAGAACAGCTGCTGCGTCTACCTGCACATGTGAAGGCGCACACTGGCTGAACTGCTGGTCTTCAGCTTCCACAGTGGAGCTGAAGGAAACCAAAGCTTTGATTTGGTGGTTGTTTTGTTTGTGTTAACTTACTGAACTGTACTGATTTGTTTACTTAACTTTAAACCTCTGCTCATCCATTTGGCTCTAGTTCAGATGCCCAGTTCAGTCTTTGTTTTACTAAACCTTGATGTTTCAATACAGCATCAAGCTCTGCTGCTCTGCAATGCTACGTGGTCTTAGGGACGCACAGAGATCCAGGAAACTTCCTTTTTTTTTTTTCTAAGGTTGTATTTACTGCTCATAAAAATGGTTCAGAATATGGCATTTGTTTTTTCAGATTTTTTGCTGAAACTTAGAAAGAATCTTTGTCCTGTCCTTTCTGTAACTGAAGGTGGTGCTTTTTTTCTACTGCAGGATATTTGAACTTAAAGCACCCTGTTCTACTGTTCCTCCCACTTCTCTCTCATAATCCATCATTCTTCAGGAATTAAATGATATGCTTACTCTAGATAGATACTTAATAAGAAAACTAAATAGCTGCTCACCTGAGTGATCTCAATATTTTCTGATTAACAAAAATAACCTTGAAAAGGAGTAGAATAAACATGAGGTGGGTAGGGACTTTTATGTTTCAGGTCATATTAACATTCAGGTAACTGAACAACTCAATTTTGGTGTCTAATTAAAGCTAAAGTGAAGTTTCCCTCATTTAGTGTTATAAAAACTTGGGAACTATCAAGTCTTAATGTCTTTCCAATATGGTTCTTAACAGGTGAAAATGCAGTAGTAGTACAGACACAGCTGTCAAGAACGGCGCGGTTAATGTGCGTTACTTAAGGGAGATCCGTGATAGAATGAATTCCTGAAGAATTATTCTTTTAATGATCCCTACAGATGAAGTTGTGAGTTATAGATGTTTACAGGTGCATTTCCTGTGTAAGGGTTTGTTTTTAGAGACCCTTCAGTACCAGCCCTCCCACTCTTTACCGTCACCTACCTGAGGATTTCAGTGTGCTGTATGGGAGCGGATATTCAGAGGTGAGGCCAGGTATGTTTAAAAGCACAAAAAGTGCAGTGGTCAGTTAGGATGTGATGACTAGGTAAGGCAGGGGATGGCTCCCGTACTGGTAGCAGTGAAGCCAGCTATGCAACAGGGTATTTTCGTTACGCCCTGTAGTTCAGGTAGTATGCCCAAATACATATTGTTTTGTCAGTCAGCTCTCAGAGTCTGCCATAGAAACAAACCCATGACGTTTCTAAAGCTTCATGGGTTTCATGGAAAAGCTTCACTCAAAGGTAAAGGCTGAGTAAGGAGACTGTGAACTAAGTTCAGCTTATACTGAAAATCTTATTTTACCTCTCTTTTTTTCCTAGAATCTAAAAATTTCAGTTGACATCATTGAACTTGTCAAATTCTAAAAAAACAGAAGCCAAATCACAGATTGGTTGGAGCGTGAAATGCACCGTTGTCTTTATTAATGTGCATCATGATTAGAAGCTTGTATATCTCAAACATCAGCAGGTAAAGTAGCTATCTGTAAAGTAGAGGAGAAAGTAGCCTGGTCCAACTATATAAAGAATATTACTTGTCTTAATTAAGATGTCAAAGTGACCTTTATTTCAGGTTATTTATCTTTATCAGGTTATAATCTTTCAGGTATTTAGAATTAAGTTGCTGTTCTGAAAGTTTCTGAAATACCTCTATTGGATTTTTTTTTAACCAAAAGAAAAAAACAAAAACCAAAACACAGGACAAAACATAAAACACCTCCAAAAAATCGCCGCCAAAGTACATTGGGAGGTGAGAGAGAGAGGTTTGCCTTGGCCAGTGTATTTTTTTTTTCCACTTTTTTAGCACTGGAATATCCCTAGCTGTAGTAATGGAAGGAATATTGTATAGTTGGTGAACTTTGGAACACTAGGGACATTCCAGGAGGTCGGAGAAATGCTGATGTATCAATATTAAAAGGAGATGGAGTGGATCAACATGGCAGCAGGTAATCTAGCGCTGTGCAGAGACACCTGGCTACCGTGGGTATTTGACCAGCACTGCGTGGTGTTAATGCATATACAGTTTACATATTACCAGCTCTTCCGTTTATTCTTAGTGCAGAATTTAGTTAACAAGGAGAGAAAAGAATGTAATTAATTCTAGTAAATAAGGCGTTAAGGAAACTAAAGCTTGTTAAATTTATTATTTGAGTTTATTGAAGGTATCTCTCTTGATGTTGAGGACCTTACAGAATATGAAATTTAGTACTGTATGCCATTCTGCTCAGGAGTAGTCCAGGGGTGTACAAAACTGAATAGTTTCCATGCATGTTCAGCAAAAACTGGTAATTGCTTGTCACAATTTGTTTACATTACTGATTTTGTTGGTGCAAAATGTCTGTTGATTTAAAACTTTTGCACGATAAAGTTGTGGTTCATGGAAAGGCAAATAGCCCTAAGGCAGCCATCATGATTGTCAGCTGAGGTAGATCCATGCATATGTGTGCACTGAGGCTGCCGATGGAAAGCTGTACACCTGGGAACAAGGCAATCCAGCTGAATTTAAATCAAGGCATGTGGTATCCTAGAAAGCAGTGGCTGAACTGCATTTTGGAGTTATAGTGGATAAACAGCTTAAACGTGGGTTTCCAAGGTGATGCTGTGACAAAGAAGCTAAGGTAATTCTCAAGTGCATTAATGGGATGAGCAGAGGTATGTTGTTGCCTGTGTGGGGTGAAGTCATTACCAAACCACTATGTATGGTTCTGGCATGAGCACTTAAAAAACAAACAAATAAATTACTGTCTCCGAGGGGGATTAATCTCCAATCTGACAGAGAGCTAAGGAGTAATGCCATGCAGTGAAGTGTTAAGAGTTTACTGTGCAGGTTCTTGGCAAAACTGAGACGTGACTTGATTAGAGTCCTCAGATATCTCCCTAGCAAGATAACAGTGGATGTTAGTGAGCTTTTTCTAATCTCGCTGACAAACACAACAAGAATTTGTAGCCAGATAAGTTCAAATTAAAAGCCTAAGTTTTTCACAGTGAAGGTGATTAACCATTGGATTATGATATGAAGAGCAATCGTGTATTTCTTCATTTCTTAACACCTTTGAATCAAGATTGTGGAAAAAAAAAATCTGGAAATTACTTCAGCCAGATGCAAGGTACTGAACTTCCTTTGTTTCATATACGTTTAGAGAACTGTAAGTCACAGGAGATCAGACTCGGTGATCATGCTAAAGAAAAAAGATGGGGAGCAGCTCCTTCTTTCTCCAGCTGTCGTCTTTCACTGTCTCTTTTTGAGTAGAGATAGGTTTAGGACTTTTCCTTAGAAATCTACAACATGATCAAGCCAGTAAACTTTTCTGAAGAGGAGAAACTAAGCAGGTATGGGATGTATATTGGAGATGTGTCAAAGTAGTGTCCCATATACAAATTTTGTCACTGTAAAAAAAATCCTTATCTGTGGCTGTAGCTTTAGTGCGCTGGTGGTAGGACAGACGTTTCTGCTCTGCTGCCAGGGCACACTGCTGGCGCCTCTTCAGCTTCCTCTCTAACAAGTAGCCCCAGGACCTTGTCGGCAGAGCTGCTCTCCATCCAGCCCCGAGCCTCTGTCACTAAAGGGGTCCTTCCTTCCCAGTTCCTAGCATGGGAAATGCTCAGGGGGAAGCAAGGTGATTTTTATTGAGTCCATTTCAGAAAATATAGCTTTGTAACACAATTTTTTTTAATTTGTTAGCTAAAATTATTTATTGAATCATATTTTATATAGTGCATTTGTGTGTGATGTGTGAAATTATTTTCTATGCAGTGATCCTTGTTTTAAAGTGGATGCTGAGTAAAATACTGAATTAGGAATGAAACTAGGGAGAGTAAAGCTGTGGAAGAAGGAGTAAACAGCACTTAATAATTTTGAGCTATCATAGTGCATCGTGTGTGGAGGCTTGACACAAGTGCTTGACACTTTCTGAGCTCTCCTGAATATTACAGTGAGTAGCCTGATGGTAGACTAAGTGTGTCTAGGTGGAGATTGCTGAAAGCTAAAAGTGCTTTTTGTGTATTACATGTGTTAAAAAGGTAGGAAGGGGAACCTGTAAGCTTGAGAACCCTCTCAGCTGCAGAGCTAACTTGCATATAACCCACGTGCTCCTCTGGATGGTAGTTTCAACAGAAGCACCTGATGATTGAGTTTGGCAAGTCTGGTTTCTCCTGGCTGTTTGTCAGAAGGCGAATAGGGTCACTCTGCTGCTGCCACTTGTGTGCTCTGCAGAAATTAGTCTGTGGCCAGCCTGATTGCTCTTCTGCAGTGTGGCTCCAAGCACTTGCATAAGGCCAGGTTTTTAGGTAGATGCAGTGAGTTTTGTGGTGAGCCTGTAGCATGTAGGAGGAAGAAACGTGGAAAAAACACCACAATGGATGGAAAACCTGTTTTGGTAAGAGACTGTGGAGACACTGGAGGTTCAGAAAGGGATCAGCAGGTCCAGAGTACTAAGATCCCTAATCCCATGACTGGGCACTGGGATGAGGGTGGTAAACCACAGACATGACTGATACTGCTCTCCCTATGCTGCCTTTCCTGCCTGAGCTTTTGGAGGCAGACTACTGGACTAGATGGACACTGATCTGTCCTTGCAGGGCACTTTTTTTTAGTTAGCATTGGAGAAAGGAGTTTATTTTTTTTCCCCAATTTGTATAAAAGCTATGCAAGTGAATGTGCAGCTCTTGTTATGTTGGGAACAGTACTAAAGCATTTAGGAAAATAAAAGCTATGGTTTCCCTGGAAAATCAAGTTGGCTTGCATTGGGACTGTTGTGACCTCATCTCCTTCCACTTGTGTGCTGGCAATTGCATCACCAGGCAGTGAGTTGCTCAGCTGAATTTGCTTCCTGTGTGTGTCTGTCACAAAAAAAGGTGGGGGGCAACTAGATATGAGTCGATGTGGAAAAACTGCAGCCCTGAGTTTGATTTAAGCCTTTGTGGAACCATACCTCAAAATATTTTGGAGTAAGTAGAGGCTTTCTGAAAAGATACTT
Organism: Stercorarius parasiticus; assembly: GCA_013396915.1. Taxonomy (NCBI): domain Eukaryota; kingdom Metazoa; phylum Chordata; class Aves; order Charadriiformes; family Stercorariidae; genus Stercorarius; species Stercorarius parasiticus. The sequence goes on along the minus strand of VWZL01005217.1, from coordinate 13,301 downwards.
GAGACCACAAGTACTAATGGCAGCATTTGGATATTTGTAAACATTTTTTACTCTTTTGAAATAGAGCAGTAAACTTTGCCGTATGTTTAAAATCACTGTCAAGGGAATTGAATTATCCCATTATTTAATGATGAAAGAGACCTCGTTGCTCTGGACTGGCTCCTGGAAGAGCTTTTCACGGCTGTGGAACCAGTAGTGATTTTTGGCCAATTACTTCACCTTCTTGTGTGTTTTTTTTCTGTCTCCTTGTATTTGATTTGCAAAGCTCTTTCCTTGAAACCACCTCTAACATCCAGAGGTTTAAAATGAAAGCAGGAAATGCTACTAAATTAAAAATGCCCTCCTGGTACTTGACATAAATATAACAATACTCCATTTTAAAACAGGAGCCTTCTGCTATGTGCTAAACTGTTTGCAGTGGAAGTGCAATATAAACTTTGGTTTTGTTCTCCCAGTATGTACTGTGGGAGAACCCTTTAGTTCTCCCTTGCTTCATGAGTTTTCGGATTACAGATTGGAAAAAAAAAATCAAATTTTTGAAGTCTAGTAGTTCAGTCAAAGCTTATCAGATTATTAAAACCTTTTTTCTTTTCTTTTTGGAGGATGGAAGAAGCTGGTGTTATCCAGCATTCCTACTGAGTATATAACTGACTGCCATTTCTGATCTTTGAAGAGAGATTTATCGCTTCCTGTGGCAATACTGAATACTCAAAAGGTACTCATTGATTACTTGATCTTTGCCTACCTTCCGTATTAATGCACTCCTCTCCTTCCTGCTCAGGAATGACTGCTGTTGACTCCTACTAGTCTGAGCTACTGGAGCATTATATGAGCACAGAGTAGTTTATACTTGGCTCCTGTAGTGCGTGTGGAAATAGTTTTGTCCTGTTGAAGCAGCTGCATCCTCTCCCTGTTCTACCAATGGTTTGACCTACATGAAGAAGAATTTGGCAGCTTCCATGACAGTGTGATGGAGCAGAATATCAAATATTCAGATGTCTGACTTGTCTGACACGACATCTGTAATGGTTTTGGAGACATCTGCTTTGAGTGGCTTGTGCAAACAAATCCTTAGGGATGTTTTCTCCAGCTCCACGAAATTCAAAGCAGGGAGACAGCATTGAATGTTTGTCCTGCTGTGTTATCGGTCTGGCTCTCACTGGTTAGAAGTACTTGACCCAGTGCAGTTGCTGGTCGATACGATATTTTACCATTTGTTCTTGCCCCAGAGCTGCCTTTTCAAACAGGTTGTCCTGTGCTGGCAGCTAGGGAGCCTTTTCAGCCACTTTCTGGCACCTGAGATCCAGCCTCTTGTTAAGATTCTGAAGAAAAGAGCATGTGGTAGTCCTCCTTTCTTCAAAGACAAATTTTTCTTTTTTATTAGTTTGGATTTACTCATTGTTGTCCTGAGTTTTCTCCTGCAAATTAAGAAAAAACAGTAGGGAGGTCCCTTGTCAGTGCTGTGTCCACCTTTTTTTCTGTCTGAATTTTATATAGGAGCCTTGTCTGATATTGGTGTTTGTATATCCCTTCTTTGACTTCATATCACATGTGGGTTTCTCTCTCCTAAACAATGAAACACTAAGCCTGTGCTCTTCTAATGCTGTTCTCTTAAATTAAATTCTAGGTAGCTTTGTATATCCATTGCTCTGAAAGCGCAGGTCACTAGTAGATTGCCAAGAATGACACTTCGTTGTTTTGTATTTGAAGTTTAAGTAGATCCTTCATTTTATATAGTGCCAGAGAATGGTAAAATAGTTCGTGTTGGAAGGGACTTCTTGTCTCTGGGGAGACCTTATAGCAGCTTTTCAGTATCTGAAGGGGGCCTACAAGAAAGCTGGGAAGGGACTTTTTACAAGGGGACGTAGTGACAGGACAAGGGGTCATGTCTTCAAACTGGAAGAGGGGAGATTTAGATGAGATCTGAGGAAGAAATTCTTTGCTGTGAGGGTGGTGAGCCCCTGGCCCAGGTTGCCCAGAGCAGCTGTGGCTGCCCCATCCCTGGAGGTGTTCAAGGCCAGGCTGGATGGGGCTTGGAGCAACCTGGTCTGGTGGGAGGTGTCCCTGCCCAGGGCAGGGGGTGGCACTGGGTGGGCTTTAAGGTCCCTTCCAACCCAAACCATTCTGCGATTCTTTGGTTCTTGTGGTACTCTGGTTCCACCCCTGGCTCAATGTAAAGCCAGCTCTGAAGTTAGATGAGGTTGTTTAGGGTTGTATTTAGCAAATATTTTCAATAGCTGAAAATGTGCTTGTTACTCTAACAGAAGTAGGCTATCTTTCCAGTGAAGGAGAATAGTGGCTTTTCTTCCCTCAGGGACATTACCATGGAGGGGACTGGAACAAGTATGCCTTGCAACTTTAAAATGTGCAGCACTGGGAAACTTTGCTCCTTGGGTTGTACATGAATAGGCTGATGTTCCTTGAGCGGTGTCTGAGTTGCTTGCTTCAAAGCTCCAGGAAGCTGTTTTCCTTATGGAGTCAATACCTTGTGAAAAGAGAAGGGTGATGGCTGTGCTTTTCATTAACCCACTGTCAGTTGTATTCTGCAAACTGGCCTGAATGTGTGTTGTCTGTAGTGTGGAAAAGAGCAACCATTATTGCTGTTTCATTTCTCTCTTCCCGTACTAAGAGGGTGGGTATAATCTTGATTTGAACCAGATCTCTCTGCTGTTAAGTCAGTTGCCAGGCAGAAGGTTAGGTTTTGAAAATTAGAAGAAAACTCATTTCAAAATTTCAGGAAACCCAAAGTTAGGATAGAAGAATAGCAGTAGATAAAAGGATGCTTCCATTCAATTAGATGTGCTCTGTTGAAGAGTCCTAGTGTGTTTTGTCCGGTGACGAAACTTCCGAGATGATACAATTCCACGCGGGAGGTGTTCGCTTTGCATCAAGTGTCTTCTGAATGGAAAAGTCCTTCACTCTTAAGTCTTTTCGGTGTTAATTTCCAAGTTTTTAAGTTTTAGGAAATAGCAGTCTTCTCCAGGGTTACAAGTCAGGAATAAAAACTCAGCTACTGTTTTATATGCCTACCGCTGCTGCGCATGAGCTCTCACCAGCACAGAACCTGGCAAGGATGCGGCTTGTGTCAGCAGTTTGATGTGCCCTTCACAGTGGAGCACAGCCCGTGTTATCCTCTGAGCATCCCCATCTCTGGTCAGTCAATGTATATAGCATATGTGATTTTTTTACAGAGTAAGTGTTAAGTGAAAAGAAATCAATTCCAAACACTTTTTTAGAAGCTATCACTGAGCATCCACAGCTCCAGCAAACTTCTTACCAGTAGTGCTCTTTGAAGCTGATAAACAATTAAAAATAGACTTGCCAAGGAAAAAATGCAGGCAGAACCCAGACTTGAGTGCCCTGTACTAAAGAAATGACAGAAGAACTGGGGGGTGGGGGGGAAGTACTTAAATTCAAAGGGCGTAGAACTACTGTGAAATTCAACACTGCTTGGCCTGCATCAGTGAGTAGAGCAGGAATATGTGCCTCGCTTGAGAATGACTCCTGTGGAGCTGCTTGCTGTTCCCAGGGTTTTTAGCATGTATGCCCCCTGAGGACTGAAAAGGAGTACGGATGAGAAATAACGTGGTGTCTTGTAAATATTGTAGTTCTGTATATGTGAATATTTTAAGCTCTTAATTGATTAGTGTAATGAAGCTAGGTTCACAACTCTTCAACGAGCCCAGGCTGTTCTTCCTCGCAGTAACAAGGTTAGAAGTCTGTTAGAGCTGATTTTGTTACTTCGTTGATAGTGTTACTTGCTGCATTGACAGAATGTAACGGGTTATACTTGCTCTAATTTACACCCCTTTAACAATAAAAACAGCTTTTTTTTTTGGGTTGTGCTTTGGTATTCCACAGCATAGGGGGAAAAGGACATTTGAAGTAGGCATAACTGGCTCCAAAATGTCAGATTGCACTCGTAATTTGACATGAGGCATACAGAGTGTTAGGTTGTCAGAACTGTAAATGCTAAAGAGTTTTAGAAGAGGTAGAGAGAAGAGTTTGTAAAAATGAGTTCATTCTTCCTGGTAAAAAGTATTAAAGCCAATTAAAATAGTCTTTTGGTTTTGTTTAAGGCATTTTTTGATAAGTGAAGGGGTCCTCAAGCAGTTATCAATGCTATTCTTCTTAGAGGTGTGGGACTACACATTTTCTGTTAAACAAGCATTAAACATTCAAACACTACCTCTTTTTTTCCCCTTCTCTTCCCTTTCTCTTTTATGTAGTTTCACTAGTACGACTCATCTGTTCTGTTCCAGAGTGTGTTCTGACATCAAGAGCTGCATGAAGAATAGCCAGCATGAAGAGAACAAATCAGTCCAGGCAGAAGTGCAGAAGCATCAAGAACATAAATGTAAATTAAGGGGTTTTAAAGTGTGGTATGTGTTCCATGCTGAGGCAGTAGTTTCCTGAACACTTAAAGCTTATACTGTGCTGGAAGGAACCCTCTTGCTGTGCTTCTCTTTTGGCTGGCCTGAGTGTTTGGGCACACCAGAGACCTGATCTGGATGGAAATAAGTATCTTTTTGGCTGGGTGAGTTCTGGCCTGGATTAGTTTCCTGACCAGTTAGCTGCAGTCTTAGAAATGTTTGGGCTAACCTGAGGAATAGTTGGGGTGCTGTGGGTGGAAATGAGTGGGCAGTTTAAAGGCAGGGATGGCTTCTCTGGCAGAGTTAACGTATTTGAAAATAAGGCCTTACTCCTGGTGGAAAGGGGTTTGTGCTTTTTTTATCCTCCAAGGTTGAGTGCCTTTGTGGGAATTTGCTTTTTGCTTCATCTGCTTTGAAGGTTGGTTGTAATGGCACTTCTGAGGCTCGCTGTATGAGAATATTTGGAACGTGAGTCCAAAGGAATTAGATGTGTGTATAAAATAGATTAAAGTGCTTCAAACTTTAGTGTGAGGACACTGTCTAGGGTTCACCTGGGTTTGATTCTGTTTACATGTGGTCCAACTTTTATTAATTCAGATTAACTTTTCTGTGATCTGTGATTCAGAAGCAAAAATGACTTCATTTAGGCTCCGTGAGTCTCTCTTGTCCACCACCCTTCTCCCTCCCATAGGTGTTTCCAAAACTCTCCTGGAATTTCCTGTCCCTGCTGCAACAACAGTAGACTACACATCTGAATTTGACAGCCTGACATTAAGTTAAGTAGGACTGACTTTAGTTTTCCTTATATGCAGCAGGGTGTAATTTTTCAGGTGACTAATAGTTACTGCACGGGCAGCTGTTGTTTGGGGGGTAGGACCCATGTTACTGTTCCAGGGATGAGCACCTTCCACTCCTCTTGATTTGAAGCCTGAATTCCCTTGTCCAGGCCGAGTATCGCTAATTAATGAGTCCTTATGCAAAGATAAAAGGAAGAACTGTGCCCCCAAAGTTTCTTCTTGGATACTTGTTCATCCAGATGAAGCCTTAGAGGAAAACAAAATCCAAATACTTGTAGCTTATTATGAAGTCTGCAGAATACCATGAAACTTGTTGCACTGGTCTCTTTTCAGGTGTGGTAGTTTTGATATCATGCAACGGTGCATCAGATGGCCAAAGAATCCTGCTCTGCTCAGCCTGATCTTGCAGAAACACCTTTTTTTACTGTTAGCACTTTGCTAATAGCCTAAATGAAAGCCTAAATTAATATATGTGTGTGTGTGTGTGTGAAAATGATTACAAATACTTGTTGATAAACCTATTAACATTTTCCAGTACCTACCTATGCTATTAGACTTCACTTTTTGTAGTAATGGGTTTTACAGGTTGTTTTAACCTGAAATAGCTTTCTGTTGTTCAATTTATTACCCTCAAGTATTCCAGTGGTCTTTTGTGAGCTCCTTCATCACTTTTATATTTTGAAGAACTGTAAAAGGGAGGGACTGATTAGTTTTATGGTCCAGCGTCAGCTGAAAGTGAATTCCTCGTGACTGCTACTTCTAAAGTGTAGACCTTCCTGTATTCCACACCTGATAAAATTGCATGCGTGTCCTTCTGAAATGAGCTGTCAGGTTAGCAAAATAGAAAATCTTTCTTAATATTTTGAAAAGGCAAACATTAAAAAAAAAAAAGGTTGATATGGAAATGTTTAATTCGCATTTCCCCATTTTCACTAGAGAATTCTCTGCATGACTAAAGAACTAGTGTCATCTAGTGAGACAGCACTAGCAGTTATTGGAAGAAATAGGGAAAACTGAAAACTAAAATTTAAATGAATGTTAGATAGGAATGAAGACAGAAATGAAGGAAGAAAGGAACAAGGTTTAAGAATAAGAGTATTTACTAAAATTGTCCCTACTACTTTCTCAATAAAACTTCTCCAAATCTAAAGGAAAGCAAGGAGGAAAAAAATTGTACTTCCAGAAATAAAGCCGGAATGCTTCCACCAGACTGCCTTCTTAAGGCTTACTATGTCAAGTTCAAAGTTGATTATAGCCCGAGTGACTTGAATGCATGTGGGATTTGTTGTCTGTAACTGTTATTATTATTCACAGTGCAAGTTTCAGGCAGTTGACATGACTGTATTTTGCTTTCCTCTCTGCTGTAGGCTACAGCTTGTTATGGCAGAATTAGCAGTATTACTTCTGGAAGAGCTGTGATTCTGGGGCCCTTTGCTGCTGTCAGGTGCAAGAATTAAGAGGGAGCTTGTTCTGCAAACAGCTGAGGAAAGATACGGAATTGAGTTTCCTTCTGTCTTGCTGGGGAACCCTGTGTATATACTCTGCTTTCATCTCTTGCACATGTCTTCCCATTAGTTCTTGATCCCAAGTAACAGATTAAATTTATCCTGAGTAACTGCAGAAAACCACAGGTGTGCGCTACTCACTGACTACAAAGTAAGGGTTGGTGCTGACTGAAGATTCTCATCTTTTTGAATTATTTCATGAGACATGATGAATGTTTGAAAGAGCTCTGCTAAGATCCCTGGGCAGGAGCGGCGACTAGGAAGACTACTTCTGTAGGTCACAGAAGGAGGAGAAAAAAAGAAAGAAAAAAAAAAAGGCTAGAGGTAGCTGTAGAAATGTCACAGGATGCATTTTGATTTTAATTTTCCACCACGCTAGCTGTGGGTAATGAATGTCCTATAGCTGGGGAGACGGCTTGTCTGTGCTCGTGGGAGCTCGTAAGGGTAAAAGGTAAAGATGACTTTTGATAACATCTGTCTCAAAGTGTGCTACCTTCATTTAAGTGTAAGTAAAAGGTAACTTTGGTTCGCAATTAACTAATTGAATGAACTAGTAGTGTGTGGGTTTGATCATGGTTAAATGCTATTGTGTTTAAACGGGAAGGCGCCCACAAACTGACTGTGACCCAGAGGTTGCACGATGCTTTAGAGAGAGCAATTTTGCTGTAGTGTGTACTTGGTGGATGGCAGGATGGCACAGAGCAGAGAGACACAGCTCAGTGTAGCCACCAGCTTCTTGGGTACGAGGTTCTTGGTGCTATGGTTTGCATAGAGCTTTAAGCTGGCACTGCTGCTTGAGGTGGCCCTGGCGCTCTTAACCTGCTCCTGTACCTCTGTCTGCCCAAGCATTTGTGTGGGGAATCGGATCGGGAACTGAACGTGTTCTAATGTAATGAACTGGTTTTCCCTGGATTAGTCTTCAGCAGGAATTAGTTCTCGATTGAGTTCATTACAGTGAGTGAATTATTTCATCGATGCGAAGGAAAGGAAAAGGTGAGAGCAGCTCTTTTGGCAGCAGGGCTGTGTTTTCCTCTTACAGGGGTTATGAAACCATTATGCAAGTTAAGAATCTGCTCTCCTGTCTGGTTAATGGGGAAAAAGGTGGATTCCTTTAGATGGTAATTTAGTGTAGGGATCCACTTAAAAGCTTTGAATGACTCTGGAAGAATGTGCTCTTCTCCCTGCCCTGTTTTGGGGAGGCCAGCCTTCCAGCACAGGCACCTGGGTGAGGTAACCACCAACAGGACGTCAAACGCTGCCAAAACTGGCTCTCTGTATCCAAGCCCTTTGCAGGGCCAGTATTTAAGGAAACCGTCCTTCTACGACTATATGCTTGCAGTTGCAGCTGTTGTTCCTGTAGCTTTTTTACATATTTCTTGGGGCTTCACATTGACAGGCCCCTCTTCATATGTAGAAAAAGCACTTTATTAACCTGTGATGAAGTTTGTTCCTCTTTTCTAGGTTTCTTGCTCTTCCTTTTCCTCTCCAAGATGCTAAAATATTTCTCATAGTACTTGCTTAATAGTGGATTAATGAGACTGCCTTTTCTAATGTAAAGCTGTAACAGATGTTTGTGAAGTAGTATATTTGATTATATTTTTTTTGTTTTCAGTGCCAGTCTTGTAAGTGGCAAGGAGGAAATGAGGAAGCAGCTGGAGATGGGCGTAGCAGTAATAACCAGTGGATATGGAATTTTAACGCAGTAGGCAAATGAAAGCTTTAAGTTTCCAGCAGGAGAAAATTGCTTAATAAAAGAAACTTATCCCAGCTTTCTAGTTTCTGCTGTTGGTAGTAAGTCTCTCATGTTTTGCATGTGATAGCACCGTGAAAGTATCCTACCCCAAGTTGTTCATGGGATGCTACCTGCTCCTTAAAGTTCTGTGAGCTTTGTCAAGTAGTTTCATGTTCCTAGGTTTATTTTTAAAAGAAAAAATAGAGGAAAAAGCCTGTTTGGATCCAGCTGAGCCCCTTCTCTTGAGCGTAGTACTATGGCTGAACTACCTCTAGAACCACCTTGAGTTGAGCAGCTTTACAGCCGTTTGTGAAGTGCAGAGACCAAACTAACAAACTCTTTTTGGAGGTGCATGGCCTTACGCAGAGCTCTTCAAGCATCTTCCTACCACTTTCCCGACTGTGTCAGGATTTTTTTGATTCTAGTGCCACACTGTGTGGTGAACAAGAATTGGTGTGATTTTAAGTTGCGAGAGGGGATCTTTGAGAAGAGGTTGCACGTACACCTTGTTCATATTTTGGATGTGTTGCCCATCTAGGGGTACTGCTGATATGCCCAGGAGATTGGGAGCAATTAATAATGAATAAGAGCAGCGCTAGGAAAGGCCATCTTCATGTCTTATCAGGGAAGGCCCGCAGGAGGAAATGGAAAGGCTGCCTACCTGTTAAACTGCCTTATTTTTGACTATGCTTAGTTGGAAGGTGTTTTGGAAGAAAGATGTGGCTATTTCATGATGGGGAAGGAGAATGGCTGAGTACTCCTGCAGTTACTTTACATCTGCTAATGTCCTTAAATACTTACATAGACATACATAGTGACTGCAAGCAGGGGAAAAATAAAGTAAAAAAAAAATGCCCATTTGTCTATAAACCCTGTTCGGTGTAACGTTTTTTTTCAATCTTTCTCTTGCGTTAAGTGGCAGAAATACTGCATAACTGTAGACTCTTAGGTGAAGTTTTTGCTTATTCCTCTTCAGCTTTCAAAAGTTCGCAGAATATGCAGCAGAAACGTACGTCTCCCATGTTGTAACATAATGCTTTATTTCCACTCCTGTATCAATTTTAACAAGTGGCTAATCCATTAGTGTCAAAGTCATGATGATTTTGGAGTGGGATGTGCCAAAGTCTGAATGTATTGCAGGATTGGTTTTTTTTTTTGCTTGCTGTAATGTAGCTGCTGATATTTTCATTATTTTATGAATGTCAAAAACTTATTGACAGTTAGCATTTGTCTTCATTGTTTCTATTGATTTTTTTATTACTTTTTTTTCCTCGAGTGGACTGTATATTGCAGCACTAAATCTAGTTTTCGGTTTCTTTTGAGTGTCACACAGTTTTTAATGATGCTGTGCCTTGTTTGGCAAAAAATAAATATTTTGCTGTTGTTTGGTCCATGAAGTTTGATGCGGTTCAGGGTTGGTTTGATTAACACTGGCTGTGAGGCAGGCAAATGCCTATTCCTGGCAATAGCTTTATTATAAATAACCCAGTGAGAAATGCAATGGCACCAGCCATCTTAATATATTAACATCTGTCTCTGGGTTTGTACTGTCTGCATTGATATTTACAGCAAGTTGTCTTTGATGCTTCTACAATTAAAATTTTGTAGGATTCCATTAATTGAATGCTCTGTCTCAGTCATTTTGTGTTGATGTGGGGGGTTTTGTCAGCCTTGCTGTACGGGAAGTGTTCTTAAATCATGTTCCTGAAGGTGAAGAGTTTATACCTTCATGACAAATGCTTTGCTGGTGGAGTGGGAGGCTTTTGGAAGGGACTTAGAGTGGCAAAATGTTGTGTCGCAGTTTGGCTGAGACTTTCTCCTGTGCTGCAGTCAGTAGGGCTTCTTGGCTTTAAATTACTTTAATCTTAATCAACCTTTCAATTTCTTTTGGAATAAGACATCAGCTGTATCAAATACATACCCCATCTTATTTCTGTCGGTTTCAGTTTTTCAGACCAACTGTCCATGAATTATTTGAAAAAGCTTTGGGCTGTTGTTTGGGTATCACAACTTTTTTACCTGGCTAATTGGGTTGAGCTGTTTGGTGATGCAGCATGTCTCATTTGAGTTGGTAGAGCCCGTTGAGCGAGCATGTGTGTGAAGACTAGCTTGAGCTATTATTTTGGATTTTCTTTGGTCTTTCCTTGGTCACTCTCCTTCTTCTGGAAGTTCTTTTGGTTATTTTTTTTTTTTTCAGTCTTGATTTACTAAATCCTCTTCTGTTAACCTGCTTCTTTGTTTTCCTTTTTAGATTCAGTCATTGTGAAACTAAGCTATTGGTATAAGGTACAGTAACTGGTAGGAAGAGAGCTGAAAATAAAAGCCAGAAAGAAAAGGTTGGGAGAATGGGAAGAGAAAATACGTTCAGTTTTTATTCCTAGTGTTCCGATATAATGGTCTTAGTTGTAGCAAAAGACACGTGTTCTCTGAAATATTGGAAACTTTTTCTCAGAATTTGGCTGGATAATTTTTAGGACTGTAAATCTGTAAAAACTTGAAGATCTGCTTCTGTTAAAATCAGTGGAAATGGAAAATCCTCAGCAAGCTGCAGGATCGCCTCCAGTGAGTTGATGGTATCTTCTGGTGACTCTTCCAATAAATACAAAACTTCCATCTAAAGCCCGCTTTGTGAAGAAGGAGGATTAAGTTGAAAAAAAAATAGAGAAAGGAAAAAGGATAGCAAATGCTTTAAGACAGAGTGATTGAGAAGTGAAATGGAGAGGCAGTGCAAAGCTCACCATGGTGGAAATGGAGAGTCTCTCCAGAGAGATGATTTGATAGGAGAGAGCCCCTACATTTTCCTGAGCCCCGTCCCTCTCTTAAGGCCATCCTGTGCTCCCATTTTAATTTGAAACCCCACACTTTCTTGGGAAGAAAATCTTAGCAGTGTGACAAGATTTTTGAACTGGCCAGGACATCAGTCAAGACTCCTGTATATTTCTGTAATTTTTATGGTACATGGTTAATACAACGTAGAGTAGTTTACAGTATTTTTTAAATACCGTAACACTTCCCTTGCTGGCAAGAGCAGTCATACTGAAAGGAGCGGATGGTAGTGCATAGGGTGGAGTAGGCAGGAGGAAGTGCTAATCCGTGTGGATTTTGGGGCCGGGGAGGTGGGAGGCAGGAGGCAGGCTGGACGAGCGGAGGAGGAGGCGGCAGGAGCCGGGCCCTGCAGTGCGAGCCGCTGGCCGCTGGAGGACAGCCGCGCTCTGCCGGATCTGCCTTCTGCAGGAGGGTCTGCCAGAAGCTACAGGTAACTCCGGGGTTAGAGAGAAGTGTCTCTTATTTTAGAGAGGGAGCTGGAAGAAATAGGGGTGTCTTAGTTTCTTTACTGAATGGTTGTAAGAGTCCTACTTATGTATACCCCTCGTTGTGAGCATCCTTTGAACAAAGTCTTCATAGAATCATAGAATGGTTTGGGTTGGGAGGGACCTTAAAGATCATTCAGGGCACCCCATGCCCTGGGCAGGGACACCTCCCACCAGACCAGGTTGCTCCAAGCCCCGTCCAGCCTGGCCTTGAACACCTCCAGGGATGGGGCAGCCACAGCTGCTCTGGGCAACCTGGGCCAGGGGCTNCAGGGGCTCACCACCCTCACAGCAAAGAAATTCTGCCTCAGATCTCATCTAAATCTCCCCTCTTCCAGTTTAAACCCATTCCCCCTCGTCCCATGGCTCCCCTCCCTGATCCAGAGTCCCTCCCTGATCCAGAGTCCCTCCCTGATCCAGAGTCCCTCCCTGGGTTTCCTGGAGTCCCTTTAGGGACTGGAAGGTCTCCCCGGAGCCTTCTCTTCTCCGGCCTGAACCCCCCCAGCTCTTAGCCTGTCCTCACAGCAGAGGGACTCCAGTGCTCCCACCATCTCCATGGCCCTCCTCCCTCTCAGTGTAAGCCTGTGTTCTTGGCTGGTGAACTTTTCATGACAACATAAGCCATATTCCAAAGTCTTCATGTGCATGAGCAAGTGACCTCTTCCTTGGTTGACGCAGGATTTTCTGGTGTGCGAGTCTGAGATGATGCCTTCCTACCACTCCACTGGAGGACCTACTTCTGCAGGATCCTACAGGACACTGGCAAATCTTGGCCTGTTGGCTTGCTTTCAGGTGACTTAGCAGGCTCGTTACAGACTTTGATATCGGCAATTATTGTGAAGGTCCTTATGAGGGCCCCCCCTCTGCTCAGAGCTGCTTGTGCTTGTGTCAAGGTTGCTGACCTTCAGTCTGCAAGGCAATGAAACGGGATTGCATTAGCTCTGCAGATGGGCTTTTGCCATTTCCCCCCTCCATCTTAATTCTTTTGTTATTACCCCCTGTAGCCATTTACCACACTTCTATAATTTTGTTTAGTTCTGTCCTTCCTTTTCTTGTTCAGAGACTTTCAATCACCTGAAAAGGCTTCTCCGCGCCCCCCCCGCCCCCCGGCAAGTACTTGAGATAATTGAAAAAGTGCTCTGATTTTTTTGCAGTTGCTGTAGGCCAAAGACCAGCACTCCGTTCTGCTCGCCTGCTGGCTAGTGTTAAGTACTTACATCATCCTGTGTACTTCAGCTGTTTGTCCATATGGATTTGCTCGGATTTGAAAAGCTGATGGGTGGTGAAGGAAAGGAGAGGCTGGATCCCTGCAGGGAGAGCACTTGAAGCCATATGTCGTCATTCCTGGGTATCTGGTGCCCCCTGCAGACTGCTTCTGCCTGCGACAGCACGAATATCAAGAGTGCACATTAATAGATATCCTTAGTCTGAGCAGGCTGAAGAACAACATGAGCTGTGCTGTTCTCCCAGAGCAGAAGTGGAGCATACATGTAAAGGCATCAGAGTAAAAGCAAGGATTCTCTAAAAATAACAGTTGCATCTCTTGTAATCCTTAAAGCTAATGAATCATAGAATCTTCATGG
>VWZL01005216.1:0-133647 GCA_013396915.1 Stercorarius parasiticus | reverse complement strand
TCCTTCCTGAAGAGCTTGTATCCGTCTGTACACACCTTCCACACGACAGCCCTGGACTTCAGGATTGCAGATCACTCAGGAGAGGTGGTCTGCTCCAGCTGTGTCAGGTTCCTGTGCAGTTGGACATTCAAGAGCCATTAGGCCAAAAGGAGAGCAGATAAGGGGGAATGTGATTTAGAGGCTGGCAATAAGGACACTCAACTGTGAGACAATAAGTATGGAAAACTCTTCTGAGGGTCAGCAACAGAACTTTTGGATTAGGTTCCCCCCTTTCCTTTATCTTTTCTGGGTTTATTTGGGGGGAGAGAAGGGCTTTTGGCAGACTGAGAAATTTTTCTTCATGAAATCTCACCTGTTCTCATAGGATCTAATCCAAGAACCACAGAAAGCAGCTGGAAAATGTTACTATGGTTTTGTCAGGCTTCAGACTGGGCCTTTTACCCTGAGCTGGTTGTATCTAAACACAACGTCCATAAATGGGTTAAATACCAGCAGCATATGCAGGAGGGGTCGTGGAGGTGAAATCTAACCTCAGTTCTGGGTCCAAAAGCCCTGTGCTACACAACTTTGGGCAAAGGGTAAAGCAAAGGACCCCCTGTGGCATAGGGAGAGAGAGCATTTTCCTACTCCAAAGAGGTGCTCTGAGAATGAGCAGATGCACATGTCTATCTGTGAGCAGGGCTGTGAGCATCAGTGTTAACATCCCGGAGAGCTGAGGTAGAGGTGGGCAGACTCTATAACCCCATGGCCACAGGGAGATCAACTGCAGCCCTCATGAATTAACCCTATAGCATGCAGACTTAAAAAACACATTTTTCCCTCTCACGTTTTTCCAAGTGCAGTTAATTTAAGTAAACTCATATTTTCTACACAGTTAATACTTCTAATTTCACTAGTTGCTTCTTGTAATGGTTTAGGCTAGAGGTAGCTTCGCAAGACTATCTGTAGTATAGTAAATATAATAATCTGTTTGCTTTGTTACTTTGTAGCAATTAATTATAAACTTTAAAAAATTCCTCTTATTGCTGATCAACACACACTTAAATGTACTCTTGCCTGTATAGGTTTGGGGTCTTTTTGTTTGGTTCGTTTCATTTTTAAATACCATAATGGTAATGAACAGCAATTTTTGCTCTTAATAATTATACTCTGAAAATGCTGGTGTGAAAGAAACTATCTAACAAACCGAGCCCAAACACCAAAATGTTTTACCCAGTACCTTATGCATTTCTTTGCTAATAAGGCTGAATGTGTTTCTATCCCCTGACTGCATTCCTTTCCAACAGACAAGCGAGCACAAGGTGGTGCTAAATAGCACACGATTATTCTTTTTTCCTGTATACAGCTCCGAAGGGAGCTTTTGGAAAAGGCAGTTAAAGGATCTTTGTTTAATTTGTTAATGTATTTTTTTTTGTTAATGTTAATGTATTTATTTCTGTCTGTCATGGATGGGAAAGTTTCCTTAGTAAAGCCTGCCCACTATGGCTGTCAAAGATATCTCCTCTGAGAAGTCTGGACCCCCAGTCTTTGGATTAATGCAATAACTTAATGTTAGGCTTTCCTTACAGGAAAGTGTAGCCATTATCTACTTATTTGTAAGTGGATGGTGGCATTTTTCACCTCTGTTCCACAGCTCTTTGGGGTTTGTTAGTTGTTTCTTAGAAAATCTGTACAGCATGTGCTGTGGGCTAAAATTACAGGGTTCTGTAGCTCCTTTGGACAAACTGCTAAGGAGACGTTGAAAATGCAAAATGGGTGCAGAGGACTAATCCTAGATGGTGGGACTTGAATGTCCAAACAGGTTCAGGACTGGCAGCTCCAGGGGGAATGGGTGCCTCTTCAGCCACGAACTGCTCTGTTCTCCATGCTGCTGCTCTGCCTGGAGTGGTGAGAGATGCAGTGTTTGATCGGCTGCTGGCCTCTTTGCTTTGCCTGCTAGCAGAAATGCTAATTAGGTATTTTTTTTTCTTGGCATCAGATCACCTCTCCTATGAAAATGTTCCTGAGATGCAAACTGGAAGGGATGGACATCTTCAGAAAACATATTTTTTATTTTTTAGGGGAAGGCAAAACTGCTTTCTAAAAAAACAAACTGTGCTTTTTGCTAGTAAAGACAAAGTAGATCTGCTGGAATCAACTAGGCAGACTACTGTACTTGCTGGCACTGTGTCTCTTGAGGAATCTCACCCCACAGATATATGGTGGCACTTTAACATTGTATCTGCGCCTCAGAGACTTTCTTTGGCATCTCCTGCCCTTTAAAGGCATGTTTTATGGATATAAAAGGTCTCTTGGAAAGCTTGGAACATTATTTCCTTTTGCAAAACAATGGAAGGTTGAAGCAGATCCTATTCCTTTCCCATCAAGTAAATCCCAGCCTCAGAGAGAGTTTCCCAGGGGACCTAGGGGGAGCGGTTATTCTTTTACATAGGCAGCTGAGCTATCTGGTCAGTATTGCTATGTGCATGACTTGATGGGCTCTTCTGCTTATCACAGTATTGATATATAGCACCAAGTTCAATGTGGTGTGAAAACTTGACTTTTGTGGAGGGATCCAAGATGCCTGATTATGCGTGCTGTATCGTATTGATTTGACATCAGGATAAAACTTGGCATTAGGAAGCATTTCTTTACAGAGTGGGTGGTCAAACACTGAAACAGGCTTCCTAGAGACGTGGTTGATGCCCCAAGCCTCGACATTTGGACAATGCCCTTAATAACGTGCTTTAACTTTTGGTCAGCTCTGAAGTGGTCAAGCAGTTGGACTAGATGATCATTGTAGGTCACTTCCCAGTGAAATATCCTATCCTGTCCTGTCCTGTCCTGTCCTATCCTATCCTATCCTACATAATGAATAGCCCGCTTTCTCTCATAACTCATTTGAGCAGTAGTTGGACTAATGAGTGAGAGGCGATTAACTCTATTCTCTTTTATATATATAGATTTGTTAATATATGCATTAATATATACTAATATACTAACCTTGCCAGAATTTCTTGGTTTGAAATCCAAGCTGAGTATCTCTCTAGTTCTTATTATGCAATTTTGCATCAGTGACACCAGATCTCTGAAACACATTCATAATTTTAGTAACCCATTTTCTGTTGGAAGCAAAGTGCAAATCAGGACTTGTTCTTTCTGCACTCCATTGACACTCAGTTTCACTAAGAAACATTTATTTGATTAAGAGTTAATTCTTTACCTATTGCCTCTTTACCAGGCTTTCTGATGCTGTTGTTGTAAGTTAACATGCTAACTCATGTTTTGGAACTAATTATTCATAGACTTTTTCATCTGGAGATGAGTCTGGACAACCCATCTGGATCTGAAACATCCAAATTTATGGTGAAATTCTTACTTTAGGTGATTGTAGTATGAGCTGTTGGAACAAAATTTGGCAGGCATCAAGAGATTAAGCATGTTTATATAGCGGGAACATTGAATTAGTTTTGGATAAGTACCTGGACTTCAGAATATAGTTCAAGAACTGTCTGTCTGGAGTGAGCAAGACATTCCTTCTCCGGATAGGTTATCCCACAAGTTTTTACTGGATAGTTGGATCAGCAGTCTGTTCTGATAGAGCAATCCATTTCTTTTTATGTTTTAAGCATCAAGCACAGAACAAACCTGGAAGCACAAAGTGGCATTTCCAAGGGTGAGCTCTGATGCTCCCCATCCATATTTTCAGTTCCAGCCAGTAGCCTGAACAGCAGCGCACACAGCCAAGAGTGGCTTTTTCACTGCCAAAGGAAGTGATTAGAAAATAAAGTGGTTTATTATGTTTCTAACATGAAGGGCATAAATTCATATACCAATAATTTTCCTTTTTCTTATGCTCTATCCAGCTTTTTGGATGTGGGTCTGTGGATTCTGCAGCTTTGCAAGTTGTGGGCTGTTGAGTTTTTCTTTGCCCTTCACTCCTGAGCTTGGTTTATCTGTTACCCATTTTGACCATTGACAGTGGTTTGCTTTCTTGTTTATGCAAGTCTCAGTAGGCAAGAAGACCTACTTGGAGTGCATTCAGCCCAAAATAATTAACTTGGCGTAGACAGTCGGTACGTTCCTATTCAGGAAGGCAAGAGGGAACACCTGAGAGAGCAGCACAGTTCGTTGGTTAGGGGACATTCTAGAATCTTTTTCATAAGGCTGCTTTGCAGAGTTACTGAAATGGCACTGGAAACAATTAAAAAAAATAATACAGAACCTCACAGCATTAACAGCTTTTATAGATAAGGATCCTCCCACTATCAGGAGAGGATCAACAAAGAAAAAGCAGGCAGTGAGGCAGAAATCAAAGTATTTGCAGATCTCATTGCTCCTGTAAATACTATTGCACTGCTACTTGCTTATGCCAGCGGGAGAGAGAAATTTGTATTGCTAAGTATCACAGCAGGGTGAAAAGTTTCAAAAGTGCTTTGTATAGATTGGGAACAAGTTTACTTTGCTCCCTACTCTTCAAAATAACTAGTGAGAGATTTTGCTTGATGTAACTATTCGCATTCGTCATAGCCCAGTTGTTAGTCTCTTTCCTCTGCTTCATGTCTTGTAATCATAGGTCTGCATACAAAGGTGTGAGGTTTTGGCATCTACATTGCACCAAGTGACTGGAGTGCTGAAAGAGGAGACATTTTCCTCATTTTGTAATAACACTGCCTTCGATGAATGCTATACTTCACTGGGTCATTATGCTCATTTTCCTTTGGCCTGCTGGTGTTGTCCCTCCTGCAGTCTGGAACACTGCTATGAAGCACAGTTTGTTTCTGGGAAAGTCTTGTTGGCATTTGCAGTTTAAACTCCTCTGGAGGATACGGCCTATGCATGTACAGAGAGGCCCCATGCTTCCCTCACTGGAAAACTCTATACTCCTGGAGTTGCAGTAGCTTAAGTTACTAGTGACTGCGACTTTCAGGCTTCCAGTCTCCTGTTCCTCTAGGAAACAAAAACATAGCATTTTGATTGTTTGCTTAATGAAAACATTGTCTCTTGCTTGGTCATTCTAATTTCAAAAAAAAAAGAAGAGAAAAAATATTTTGAAAACCAGAGATCTCAATGATATAGAAATATTGTTTTCCATCCAACAGCGTGATGCTGACCAATTAAAAAAAAGAAACTCCCTAATTGTATTGACCTTCAAGCCATGATACAGTGAGCACAATATGACTAAATATTGAACATAAACCCACAACGTTTGGTTCAGATCCCAGTTTGAACAACTTCCACTCTTAGAGGTGCTTACAGCGAGACTTGGATTCAGTCTGGGGTAAAGAGATGGGTCATTTGCATGTGAGCTTATTTTTCCACAACTGGTGGTTTGCAAATGAGCTTTGGTTTGGGCCCATTTCCTTAACATGGACGTGTTCCGTTGTGTATGATTATATATTCTGGCAAACTGCAGCTCTGTGGTGTGCTTTGGTGTCCATCAGATCTTGAGAAGCTCCTCTGAGCAGCCATGTAACTCAGTTCTGTCCATGCTGAGCAGAGCTGCCAACACTGCTCTGCTGAGTGCTTCCCTCTGAGATCTCAGGGGAGAAACGGGCTGAGCTCTTGTGGACTGAGCTGATAACAACTGGTGTAGCTCTGTGTTGTGGACCACTCACTGGAATCTCCAGGGTCAGCTGACAGATTGAGAAACCCTTGGAAGTACGTAGCCTTCAGGAGCCACATGGAATGGCATGGTGCAGCAGTAAGTAACGGTATGTAATATATGTGCAAGGGGCCTCTGAAAAATACCTGAGAACATCAGAGATAATAGCAAGAACTCTTTATTTATCTGTGAGCTAAGAAGAATTGCTCATTCAGTTCAGTATCCAGTCTTAGCAGAGTCAGCATCTGAGAAAGATGTATGCAAGGTCAGACAGATAGCTAAGGGCAAAACCTGCATTTCAGGAGGTTCTTCCTCCTGCCTGCTGTTTCACTAGTTTGTGAGCTAAGGTAAGAATAATATATGTCTTTAAAATTTATCTTTGCAAAAAGAGCCTTGGATGATCTCATTATCTATATGAATGCCTAATTCTACTTTTATTGCTGGCCAATACCAATGACCCACACAGCTTAATGATATGTCATGTAAAAGGCACCTATTTAAAATATATTGCTTTTCAGTTTCATTACTCATGCCTTTCCCTCTTGTATAGAAGAGTTCTTTGCATAAGACTTCTTTCAAAACTTACCTCTTAGAAAGATCCCATTTTCACACAAAAGGTCCTCGTTATCATTCTACAGCCACGCAATTTGAGAGGACTAACCTTACACAAGAAATGGCACGTGGTCTACAGAAACGTACGTTATGGATTTCTGTTACAACTATAGGGAGAAGAAAGAAAATACAGGGACCTGCAACAGGTCCCTTTTACTAATGCATAATCTGTTGACTTGGGAAGATCTTTGATTTTGTTTCCATTCTCTTTGCTTTTGTGTTTCTTGACCTGAATAGTTTAAGTTAAGAGAAGGTGTTTTTATTTTTAACATAAACAAGCTGTTACAGGCTTTGAGGCTGTCAGAGTTTTTGAAAATAGTTGGGAAGCTGACACTCCTTTACAGTAACTATTGGGCATTGCTCATGTGCTCATGTACTCCATGCTATTTATTGGTCCTGCCTCTGTGCTTTTGGGATCCATACTCTGTGTGTGTGTGAGACTGTGTGTGTGTTATCACAACCAGGAAAACTCACAAGAATTGTCTCAAAAGTACCTACTTAATTTAACAAGGAGATGGTTTCTATTTCTCATCAGAGGAGTGGCTTTTCTCTGGTTTCTCATACAAAATGTTTCTCTCATTCTCTGAGGAAGATTGCATTCTTCGAATTCCTCATGAGTCCCTCGAAACCACCCTTCTTCTGCCTGGTAGGAGCCATCTTCACAGGCGCTTTGGTAGTTGGAAAAGAGTCTGGTACACACATGGGAGCCTGCTCAAGTTTCCTGAACTCACAAAAATTTTCTTCATTGATCATAGCAGATTCTGGAAGTGATTTGTGTAGTCTGATGGGTTTTTCAGAATGGGAGAAAATCCATGAATAAGTTTTTCAAGGGCTTGTTAAAATATTATACTAAGACTAATTTAATCAGTAGCACAGTGCTATCAGAAAGTGAAAATTTACCCGAGCTAAGGACACAAAAGAGGTTACAAACCTAACACAGTAGATTGGAGTAATAGGGTATGCTGTAAAGATACAGTTTCTAGCAGATTAAATGCCATGGAAAATTGTGAAAGTGCCTTTAAAATTTTATGTGCTACTTTGAACTTGTGGAGTTGATTTATTCTAAAATTAATATCCTTCGGTGAACCTCTTCTGATTTAGACCAGCTGGAGATGTGGTCCCCCATATGTTGTGAGGGAAAAGCAGGAATGCATTTGAGGGAATCTGGCAAAAGTTTTCCAAGTTATTCTTGTTGTAAGTGTGAGTGAATGTATGTACCTGAAGAAAGTGAGAAAGCTACCTTCATCCATGGCATGTATGCATCTAATGTGTGATGTTCACCACGTACTAACCCAAAAACATTGTGAAGCATTTCTGTTGAACCTAAAGTTGTTCAGCAGGTTTTTCTCCTTACAGTTCCTCTGAAGCGTTTTGAACTGTATTCTGTCTGTACAAGAACAGTTGCCTGAAGTATATGATTATGCTGGAACACTGTGAAACATGAAAAAAAAAAAGGCACATCAATACTGTCAAAACTCAGAAGTCTTCTGTAGCAGTTGAATGAGTGTGAAATTAATTCACTGAGTTTAAGCTAAAGCCCTGGCAGGGTTTTCTGCTGACAAGGTTAGAAGGGCATGTTGGAAATATGGTGCATTTCCACCTCATGCTTCACTAATGGAAACTATTATGATTTCATATGAAACCACAATGGAAACCATATGATTTCAAATAATTCTGATACTTACATTTTGTTTTAATGAAGTATGTATTCTATTATTTCTTCTATCAATATTACGCTATGTAAAAGTAATAATACTTGCTCCAATACTATGAAAATACAGACAGATCCCTGTGTGTAGTTTTGCTTCCATCCTCCAACAGCCTTCTCTTTCCGTGCCTCAGGAGTCCCACCTCTGCAATTTTCCTTTAGTACATTTCCATTTCTTCCAGTGAGCATCTATTCCCATCACAATATCCTCCCAAATTCTTTCCCTTCATGGTATGCTCTTCATTGCTGAATGCCACTACTGTATATCAGCTATTCAGCGACTTACCGTACTAAGTGAATAAATGGAGGAGTTGCAAGCAAAGGGATGTTTTTGTGCCATAATCTGTGTGTAGGCCTGCAACAGATGTTGACTCAGACAGGGACAAAGGACATCCTCTCTGTGCATTACACAAAACCACCCATTTTTTAGTGTGCCATGACAAACTTAAGACTGCAATATAAAACGCAAAGAGTCATAAAAATGGCTTGAATGGGTCACAGGGACATAACAATCAAATGCATTGTAAAAATGTCAAAATTTATGGGCAATTGAATTTAAGGTGTGAATGAATGAGTTGCCCAAGAATGTGTTTTATGTCAATATCAAAAATTTTAAGAGAAACTAAATGGCTTTATTTGTAAATCGTTGTTTCTTTGTTTGTTTAAAATAGTAATACTAATAGTCCTGGTAGCAGTACAGGTATTCTTTAAATAATTTAACTCCACTATATGAAATGAAATGTCGTTGATGATTTATTCTTCTGGCTGCCTTCTATAGACATCCTTGGCTAAATTCTGTGGAGCTGAAGGCAGCAGACACAGGCATGAGGCCATGGAGACTTAGTTAATATAGCAAAGCAGGAACGCAAGAGTTATAATAAGTCCTGGAGATCTTGGAGAAAAAAATAGTTGAGAGAAAAGCTGCAATAGCCACTATAATAACTTGATAAGACAAATGTGAAATTAATGTGTGGATTGGCCTGACTAACAGTGGGAAGAGGAGCTATATGTGCCTGGTCACACACACAATTGTGATTGTGCCCATGTAAATGAAGGTATTTTCAGGAACAGATGGTAAGTTGAAACTGATTGCATGAGTCCTCCTGGCCCAGCTCAGCTGATCAGCCATGAAAATGCCAGGGAAAGACCTCCTGTATTTTCCATAGTCTCACATCTTTTCTTGGTAATTCAAAACCAATCGATAATAGAGGGCTCTCATAATTATTGTCTTTCCCTGATATTTTCAGAAATGTCCCTCACTCCTGTTAGACTTTAGCTCTTGTCAAAACCACTACTAGCTCTTTTCTCCCACCACAGGAAGGAATACAGTTTCGCCATCTTTAGCTGCTGGAATTACTTAAGAACAGGTTGCCTCTGAAAAATCTACCTGTGTCTTAGCATGCTGTTTTTCAAACTTGCATACTATTAGGCAAATACAGAATTGTGACTAAGCCAAACAAAAAAAAAAGAGCAAAATAAGCATGCACATAGAGGGAAAAAAAGAAACAAATGAAAAAGTATTTCATTGGAAAGCCATTGTTTCCTTGAAAAGTCATTATGGCCAAGTAATTTTTTTTTTATATGCATGCCCTTATCCTCAATATAGGTTTGATTTAGTGAAAGAAGAGAGGAAGAATGGACAACATAGGCCCTCATTCACCTCTGCTAGTCTGATGATCTCAGTTTCAGTGATTCAGTAATTCCTGATTTGTACAGACAGCAGATGTAGGCTCTAGGGTTCTCTGGTTTATCAATTTCCAAGAACTTTAGCAACTTAGCAACCTTTTTGTAAAAGTTCAAAGAGCAATGTTTTGAAATTATCTCTGGGATACATTATATCATAAAGGAAATAATAATTTCAGGGTCCCTTGAGGTTTGGTGCTCAGTTCTGTTTTACTCTGAATGAACTCTGGTGTAGGCAGGCGAAAAAGGAAGTGTCAGTATTTGGTCCTGCTCCTATTTAAAGAAGTGATTTCCAATGGAGCAAAATTTCTTTTCATGCTCTATTGCAGCTAATTAAAAAAATAATTTTCCCCTGTTGTTGGCTCTGCCTATGATTATGGCTACATTTACTCCTATTACAAATTCTGCTGTCACTGAAAGCGTTCTACTGTGAACACAGTATGAGCTCGCGGGTGTTTACGTACTTTTAGAGCACTAGAAGAGCTTGTCCTGCTCCTTGGTTATGACAGCTGGTTCCGACTTTTGCAATGTGTCCAATTGTTTTCAATGACCAGTACTTTGCATTAACTTGGTACATCACATCTCCAGGTTGCTGAGGACCTTCCAAACAGTGTGGGATACATACGCTGGTCAGACTTTCTATTCTTTTTATCATGACTAGTCAGTCATTTTAAGTAGTTGCTCTGAACTTTCCTGGAGACTAGATGAAGATACAGCCATAGATGGATTTTGGCCATTTTTGAGGTGACTTGACTTTGCTTTTAATTATCCTTTCCTTTTTACATTGCAGTTTTTATTAAATGAAGGTGTGCTGAATGCACAGGTTATAAAATATTTAGTAGCTAAAGGTCTTTCCAGTGTTCATTTCAAGGTTTTTTTTCCTGTCAGCTATATTCACATCCATTATTTTAAAGAATATTCCCACTGTCCATAAAAACATGCCAGATCTGTAATTAAAGTCTGCTCTCTGCAGCTTCCCTTCACTGAAAGTAAAACCGAGGGCTAGGTTCAACTTTTCTCTATCATCCTTCCAGTTAGAGCATAAACAGCACACGTCATTGCTGGAGACTTTAAGCAGAGGCTTAGATAGCATAGTTCACACCCACACTCATCTGTTGGAAGACCTTGCAGCTTTTACTGGGGAAATGTGTCCAAGTTTCTTATCAGCGCAAGGAGAGTTGGAGAACAGGAAGAGAAGCATCTGTTTCTCTCTTGCTGTGGGGTTAGGCATGGCCAGAGAGCTTATGAGCTTAGTAGCAGTTCCAAATGTTTAACGTTGATGTATGACAGCTAATGGACCGTGCATGCCTCATTCTTTGCTGCTTATGGGAGAAGACAGACTTGAATGAGTGCTCTGTAATAGTCTGGGAAATGGGGTCCAGCTGAAGGAGGGAAAGAATTACCTGAAGGAAAGTTAATTTTCTTCTGAGGACTCAGACACTTGTTATCCCAACTACTGTGTCACCAGACTGCTAGCTTTAGTATTCCCCTACTAATGCTTAGAATGAAAATTTGTTATTTTCCTGGGTTGTGGCATCATTTTCTGTTCACATCCACAAGCCTGATAAGATAGGCCTCCTCAGCTTTATTGAGACAATATTTCTATATCTTTGCTGTTTAATTGAATCCCAGAAAGTCAAAGGTGTGAATATGGACAAATATCCAAAATAATTACACAAGGCATATGCAATAAGAAATCAACCACTGAACTTGAGAACTAAATACCAGGTAACTAACCAGTGGAAAAAGAGTAGTCAGGACCGGAACCATACATATGCTATTAAGAAATCAATAATATTTTCTGTTTTCAATACATTAATAAAAAGTAATTAACATCTGTAGATATTATCGATAGAAATCCTCAGCAATTAGAGTAGGTGCAAAGAGTCAGAGGATTATGGGTCCATATATACCTAGATGTTGTTTTTATATCCATATTGGAGGATGAAGTGAATGAAGTTTTTATCTATTTTCTTATTGTTTTTTAAAACAGAAATTCCTTAATGGTTCAACAAAGTAGGGCTTCATGTGAGTGTTGCTCAGCACCATGGTGTGTGAATGGCCAGTTGGAAGCAAAACCTAGGCTATTTTAAGGCACATCATTGCACATTAGCTCTTCCAGCTGGGGCCTTTGTTGTCCTTAAAATATAAATAAATATGCTAACTGAATAAATTGAAGTGCTACATCAGGTTATACGGTGTGTTTGTTAGAATGCATTTGTATGTATGTGGGGGAGATCATCAGCATCATTCCCAGATGATGAGAGTTGTCTTGTGAGATGTGAGGCTCAAACACTTGAGAAAAAACTAACTATGAGATGAATAGCAGTCTCTGTGTGAAGTGAATGAACCTCCATCATATAGGTGTGTTGTTGCTACCACTGTAAGCAACTGATTTTGAACATGACATTACTAAGGGAAGCATGGGCTGATTCACCATGCTTAATGGTTAATTTAGCCTCCGATTTTATAATCACAGAACACTAAGGAAAGATATTTTAACCCCCAGCAAGTCAGCAACATGTGCAGCTCTGTGGCACAGTGGAATCTAGAGACAGGGCATGTCCTGTGTTGGCTCCTTATGTGAGCTTTTAACATCTTTTGCATTCACATTTATTTTCTTCACAAGCTTTAGCGTCCTGTTAAGTTGTTCCCTTATCAGTCGAGGACTCAGGCAGAATGACTCTATTCACATTTCTTCAGAAGAATCTCAAGAAAACACAAATTTTATTTTAAATCTGAAGTCTTGCCCGTACAGCTCTCAATTTTGCTCTGCTTCACTGCATTCAAATAGTCTACAGATGTCTTAATTGGTATTTTTTTTAATGAGAAGCAACCTAACTTTTTCTTAAAAGAAATCTCTGGCTGTTTTGTACAATATACTGAATTTCATTTACAATCAGCTGAAAAATAGGTTGTATTTTTAATGGTAAGTTATTAGATGCATTGGTTTCCACTTTGCATTTTTGTATAGTGAGAATGTATGTGCTTTTGTTTGCATTTGTTTCACAGACCAGTCACATAACTTTCATATCTTACATACAACCCCAGATCCTTGTCTGAGCAAGACGGCTCTGAAGCAATGTTGTCCAATCCATAGAATGCGGGTAACAAGCCCAACATTACTCATTGTGCCTTTATTTCTATACATTTTTATTTTTTTAAGATGACATGAGATCAAAGTGGCATATGTCCTCTGAAAGCAACACAGAGACTTAGTCATGCTTTTGTATGTAGTACTTACTGTCTACTCTAGAACGTTGTTCGTATTTTGCAGGGAAACTTTTTAGTTACTCAGATACAATCTAAAGAAAGGGTATATCTTAAAGGGTATTCTGACTGCACAAGATCACTGTTTTTTATGGGTGCCTGCTACTACCTTTTCAATTTATTAAACATGGAAACATTTCCTATCAATATAACATAAAAAAATCAAATATGCAAACATTTATTGCTTCAGTGGAAAACACTGTCTTTTTCTATATTTTTAAACATTTACAGTCTGTGTTATATGATAGCTTTCATGTATTTATTTCCTACAGTGATCATGGAAGAATACAAGCCTGTGGGCTGTTTTGCTTGGCTGTGATTTCTGGAGGAATCAGCTTATTTAACTCTTCTTTTAGTGCTGTCTTTTCCTCTTGTTGTTACCTGGAGCTACTGGGTTATTCTATTCTATGTTGTGTTCTGTTAGGAGCTTCCACATCTTGAAGACGTGTCAAGCTCTTGCTTAAATATGTTGGCTCCATCCCTAGTACTCCCTCTAGACAACAACAAAACCAGAACATATTCTTAGCAGTTTAGTGATACTATTAGATGTTGTATTTGTTCTAATTTTCTGTTTACTCCCTTACATAATTCTCATATTCCTTTAGTAAGGCCAAACAGATGCTTTAAGTCCATAGTTTTACTGCTATACCTTCTGCTTTTGCCTTGCCTTTCTCTGCTTATTTTCTTGTTTCTCTTGCCTCACTGACTGATGTATATATGCCCAGGTTAAAATTGTGGTTATATTGGTTATTCCTTCCCAGCTGTAATTTTTTTTTGGCACTAGGAAAGATTTTTCCACCCTTTTCTTGTGCTTCTGCTGTCATCTTTTTTGTCTTGTTGTGACGGCATTGGCAAATTCTTGCAAGCAGTGTTGTGATTCTTCCTTTTGTTTCTGCAGTGACTGAGCCATTCCTGGTTTTGCTGTTTGCCACGGCATGTAAAACTGTTGTTTGTTCTTGTCTCTGATTTTGAGCTCTGTGTACTGTTCTATCTCAAGTCTCTTTACTTTTAGTATGCTGGACTACTTGTCATGTACCTGGTAGTCGGGCATAAAACATTTTCCATAAGCATTAGGGAAGACTGGGTGTCTCCCTTAGCTTGGCATTTCTAGTTTGCCTAGTTTGCAGGTGGAGGGTTTCCTTTCCCAATTATTCTTTGCATAGCTGTCAAGTGTCCAGACTGGGCAGCGAGACATTTGTGCAGAATTCATTTCTATTGAGAGAATTATTTTTTTTTAGTTTTACCTCCAGAGATATAGGCTATTTCCAAATCCCATGGAGCCTTGTAGAGGCTGGCTACACTCAGGTCTGCCTTCAACCGTCTCTGTGACCCCATGACACAGGAACATCCAAGTCCCACACCAGTGCAGGTCAGTTGTGTTTAGCAGCAGCTCCTAACAGGTACAGTTTGCCCAGACATGCCAGGGAACCAGTGAACACAAGTCTCTGGTTGTTGTACTATTTATACAGTGTTTCCATTTTCCGATTTAGGCATTTTTGACTGTTTCAGGTATTTGCTTGCAGTAGGGTTTGGGATGTGTTTCTTCAACTGGCTCTGATGAACTTGACTCTTGCTCCATCCTGACCTCCCTTTGACTTTTCCAGCTATGACAAATGACTCGGAGTCCGCAGCTCATGATCCAGGCACAGGCTTTTCTTGTATTGCTGCCAGAGAACTTTTTCAAAAGAAGAACCAAATGCACCATCCTTTAGGTTCTCCTTGTTCTCCTTTTCAGCCCTTTATTTATGTTCAAATATGACAGCATAAAAGACTGCCATGTGTCAGAACTCTCCTGGTCGCTTGCCAGTATTCAGGCAACAGATTATGATAAACTAGAGAGAAATAAGCTTTTCTTAGAAAGCTGGAATAAATCAGTCCTGCGTTGTCTGTTACATGCCTCTTTGGGGGTTCAGGACATCAGTGCTCTAAAACAATTTTATGGCAGATGTACCCAGAATTAAAACCGTGATTATATGCTGTTGGCTACAAAGTGTGACTAAAAAGTCCTCAGTTTTCCCTCAGTTGATGGAAATGAACTGTTACAAAAAACAGAGAGAAAAAAAATAATTTTTCTTTAAGTCATGCATTCAACATCAAAAGGAAAACGTGAGAGAGACTCCAAAGAAAGCCTCACAGATTTTGTAATCATCTTCCTGACTCTTCCACCAGAGGCACTTACAAGCTTCTGGGATGGGTCGCTATAAAACCAGCAGGAACTAATGACAGTCAAAAATTAAAAATTACCCCATCTTTTCCCCATGAGGACTTTTTCTATGTAACCTTCAGTAGCACTTGAAAGTCTGTCAGAGCCAGTGAAAGGGTTATGGTTTAGGCTAAACCTCAGATTTTTGAATGACAGGGGCTGAGCAGCCAGTGATTATTTCCTTCTGCACCTGTTACAGCTCAGGTATGATGGTGAGGTGGGCAGGAGGGGGCAGCATTTTGTTGAGCTGCCACAACTTAAACCTGTTCAGCTGATCTGTTTGAGCCCTTAGGCTCCTCTCTTTCCTCTGTAGTTCAAGAGGTAGTTACATTTGAACTTCAGCACTACTTCTCCCTGCTCCTTCTTCCCCATCCCATCCTGTAGGACAGGGGGCCAGAGCCAGGAGTATGGCTGAAGTCATGTGAGAGCTTTCTATACCCGGATGAGGACAAATGGCTTAGGAAAAATTTTTCTTACTTAAGAATTGAAGATAAGAGGTTTTCAAGATGTGGCCATGGGAAGAGTCAAGGCAATCCAAGATAATGTGAATTTGGGGATGGTAAGAAAAGACAGTTAGTAGGATATATTCTGCCTAACTTGGGTCACAAACTTGTGCTTACATTTTAGTGCTAAACAAAGCAGTCATCCTAAAATAAGTGCCTGTGTTAAGTTAGAGAGGCAGATAATCTTGAAAACCTCCAGAAGGAGATATCCACCTGACACAGGTGCCTAACTTGTGCAGACATGATGTCTTCCTGAAAGCCTGCAGGGACATCTACCTATCTCTATGTACCCTAAAGGCTCTGTTGGCCTTTGCTCTATTTGGTTCCTGCAAGGCAGGTGAGCATCAGGTGTCTGCAGTGATACTGATGGGAGGATCATTGCACATTGAGGAATCACTGATCCATGTAACAGTGAATCCGTGTAGACCCAGGTCTGTGCTGTGCTGCACACACAGTTTTGCCTCCAGGCCTGTGCTGTGCATCTCCCTCAGCACTGGATAAACTCAGCCGGGTGATGGTCATAGAGGAGCCTGCAAGGCAACTCCCACTCAGTACTGGTATGGTTTGTCTTTGGTGTGTCTTTTGTCTATGGTTGTCTTTATCTAAAAGTGCATCAGCAAGTTCTCCTGCAAACATCCTCCGTTTGGTAGTAGAAATGATGAATACAGTCGTATTCTTGTAAGAAAACCCTATAATAGCTTGAATAACCCAAATGGTGCAAATTCTCTACAGGTGGGTTCTGCACAGCATGCTACATGGAGATCGGAGCCTGTTCAATCCTGCACAACTCAAGGTTCTCAGCATCTAAAGGGGCAGGAGATTATCTATACTATCCTCTTTCTTTATAAAGAGATGATGCAATAAAAAGCATTTTAATTGGTGCTTTACAGAGTCTGAGTGCCTTCCTAATCAGGATCATAGCAGACCAACACCTCCTGGTGCAAAACAGGGTCCCTTAGGAATAAAAAAATGACAAAGGCACCTTAAAACAATGGATTGTATCTGAGGAATAAAGATGAATCCAGTTCTGCAATAGGCAGGCCCAGGGGACTTTCCAAGCATGTTCAATTACAGGGTCAAGGATACAGTTAAAAAGACTTTTATTTCACAACAACAAAGTACCTCTCCGTTCTCCATTAGAGTAAAGAATAGCACAGAGTGTAGCACAGTAACTTTAGAATAATATTGCTTTGATAATAAGTGACAGGGGTGGTGTTAACCCTTTGATTTTCACTACTTTCTGTCACCGGAGTAGTCTATCATGTGTGATGTTATTTTTTTTTCTTACAGAGAATGAATACTCTGTTCCTAGTCTGGGGTCCAAGTAAACCTGTCCAGGACACATTTGTTAATGCACCAAGAACACACTGAACTGTTTCATTTTTTTCCCAGATTGACTCTTATTAAATGATAGGCACATTTTAATCTTCTCTTTAATAGCAAATATTTTGTTCTGATTCAGACAGAGCGCTACAACACAAAGTCCTTCATCTATTTTAATGAGCAGTGTTAAAAATATTTAATCCATGGACTCACTTTTGCTATAAAGTCCAGACAAGGTGGATCATCTCCTGCTCAGGAAAAAACAGTCTGGGGATTGTTTGCCTGGCTCTTTTCCTTGCCTTCTTAGTTGCATGACAACATAGCTTTAAGTCACAGTTTCTCTCCCACTAGCATCCTCTGCTCACAAAAGGCACTCAGCAGTGTGCTGTTAATCCTGACTTCCAGAGTATTTATACTTAAATTACAAAATTACCAGAAGGGTTAGGGGAGGAAATTCAGCAGCTTGTTTCCACAGCTGTGATTCAAAACCTCACAGACGTTCACAGGGAATGAAGCTGCCGCCAACCAACTCTATTTTCACATCCCGTCTGCTTTCTATCACCTCATTAGTTTTATTGTTTTTGCAGTCAGAGATCAGCTGTATTCCTCTCCCATTTGTACACCCATGGAGGGAAAGGCTTGGTGACTTTTTGCAATAGTATGAGATTTCATCTTACATGAGGCAAAAAAGTTGCGTAACTCCTTTGAAAGTCTCACTCAGTTTTATTCTGTTAATTTTATTTCTCCTATTTCCTCTTTGACAGGCTTATTACTCTGTGGGCAGCTTCTGAATATTTTTCTTTATAAATCTTTTCTTTATAAATGGAATGGGTGTTTCTTTCTTTTATTTAAGTATCAGCAATTGGAATATTGCTACTCTATACTGCTGTGTTATGTCGTATTTAAACAAAATTGGGAAATGGACCTGAACAAATGTGCTCTTACTTAGGGATATGTTTATCTTAAGCACATGATCAATCCCATCGAAGTTGTCCTTGTGCATAAGTGCTTTATTAGATCAACGTCCTTCTAGCAATAATACAATTCCTTTGATATTAGGGCAAAAGATTGCTAATGAAAAATTGTGCAAAATTTTTAATATCTACCATTCCCTAAAGGATGGGAATAAGTTTCTCATTTTTGGCAAAATATTTCCAAGGAAATGTTAGGTAAACTATTAATATTTTTGGAAGCTGGATATCAGGTTTAAAGTATTGGTGACAAGTGGGAGTGAAATCTTTAATAGTTCTTCCAGATTTGTCATGCTATGAGTAATCTTCGCTTTCACGAAGAAAGAAAGATTTCCTTAGAAATTGCACAATTGTTCAGAGGATGTTTTCCTTTGACCTATTATCATTAGCCCTGTGGAAATATCATATTGTGTCTGTTAGTTTGGGAAGTTTTATGACAGAGAGCGCTCAGCGGAGGACATCTGCTTACTGCTGGTTGTTTAGTGTTAGTGTGTACAAAACCACAAATAAAGGGACTGCATTTGACATGCAAGATGAAGTAAAGGCAGCAGTTATGAGAAAATGTATTTTAATATTTAGGTATGTCTGCAATAGTAAAGAGGACAGATTATGAGATCTTTCTTATCTATCTTGAGGCATGTGAACCCACTTTTTTCTTATCCCTGCTCCAGATTTTGCCCCATAGCATCTCACGAGGGCTGGCAATCACAAATAGGGATTTTTAGGAATGCTGTTTATGCCTTCTTGTTTTCAGGTGTTAAACGAAGAGGTAGGTGATATCTCGGCATGCTGTGGGAAAGTGGCAGGGGTCTAGAGGTGTGTGGGACAGGGTTATCCTCCAGACTAACCCCAGCAGATTTTTCAGGGTCAAGTTGTGCAACCACAGGGAGTTGCACGAAAGGTTCACAGTGCCAGGGGTCAGCCAGGAAAGACCTGTCAGTGCAGACTTCTTTCTGATCCTGGACTCTGTTCTGGGATGAGGAGGGAAGAACAGGTGAGGTACGTTAGCTGCTGGGTGGTCTCAGTGATAAGGCAGGCTGCTGGGTGCTATCGAGAAACAACATTCAGAAACACTGGTGAGGAACTGAGCCTCCTGTTTATGGCTATATCAAATCACAGCTGCATGAATTGATAGAGCCTTTCTGAGTATTTTGAGAAAATATGCACAACTAGTAATTGTGTTATA
Source organism: Stercorarius parasiticus (assembly GCA_013396915.1). Classification (NCBI taxonomy): domain Eukaryota; kingdom Metazoa; phylum Chordata; class Aves; order Charadriiformes; family Stercorariidae; genus Stercorarius; species Stercorarius parasiticus. Next base: position 114,604 of record VWZL01005216.1, on the reverse strand, counting down.
TAAAATGTTACCTACTTTTCATACATAACTGATTTGTACCATTTCAGAATAAAAAATGCTATAAACCAGTTTTCAGTAAGGTGACTATGAAAAAACATTTAAAATGAATGACATCCACTAGATTTTTGAGTGAAAAAAGCAAGAATTTTAATGGAAAAAGGAAATAGAAAAAAAAGGTGAAAGATTAAATTAATTGTTTATTCCAAATATCTTTGTTAAAGTATCTTCCAATTTTCTAGCTTTTCATTCCTTATTTTGTGATCCTGAATATTATAGGATATTGTCTTGGTCATTGGTTTGATAATTTATTTTGAGAAAAAAATTGCACTCCATTCTCTAAGATAGAAGGAGGTTTTTGTTTGTTTGTTTTTGTGGGTTTGATTTTTTCCCCCATTCTTGTTTTTGACCCTTACTTGGAACAGATACTTCAGAGGACACAGGAAAAAGTATCTTGAGGCTTGATATAACAAGCCACAGAAAGTATTTCATTGTTGTACTGTGAGTGCCAGAAGTGAAGCGCCAGTTCCTGTATTTGAGGAAAGCATTTAGCATTGTTAGGGATCACAAATGCAAAGTGTTGCTGTGGCTTCAGCACATTCATTTTGGGAGAAAATGCTTTGAGAAATGCTAATTAAAGAGATTTTAATCTTCCCCTCTGGGCTCTGGGGAGATTTTTTGAGTTTCTATTGAAAGAGATCACTGTCATATTTTAGAGAGTAACAGCTACCCAGAACTGGATCCCCGTACAAGATTCTCACTTCCAGGGTATGAATGGGAACACAATGGACAGGTTAATCAAAATTAACCATTGCAATTTTTATTTGTATTTTGATGCTACAGATGAGCTGGCTGAAGAAAACAATATTGATCTGCATGATCACTAATGGGTTTGGTCTATATGAAATGGATGGATAAGCAAAGGCAGGTCTGTAAGTAAAGTGCCTGGTTTTGAAAGAGCAAAGCTTGGTTAACTAAGGAGCCACTTAGTAGAGTCAACTAGATCAAGATGTCAGGAATTTGCATCTGAAGAAGTCCTAGTATTACTTTATTTGCCCTGAAAATAGCATAAATCTGTACCTCAAGCGAGAGGAAAAAAGCTCTTTGGAAGAAGTTGCAACCTTCAAGGATAAATAGTGTCTAGAAAGTCATTAGGAGAAGTGCTACAAAGAATGGGAAAAAGGATGTTTCAGCAAGGAAAGCTGCATCTGTAGGTTACTATTTTTAGAGAAAAATGAGAATTGCAATGAAGCTTTTTATTGAAGTTGGTGCAGAAATAATCCATGTGTGGTCCCAAACTACATGAGTATTTTGCTTAAGATTTCCTGTGCTTAGTGAATTGCTCTGTAATCCATTGGCTAGAGATTAAATTCAGTGGCCTACACAAGGGCTTTTTAGGATGCTCCAAGGCATGCAGGACATCTGCAAGGGACCGGCAGATGCAACCAATGTTCCTCTGTAGATGTACTGGAAAACATTTGCTTATCTTTGATATCTGCATTAGACTTATAAAAAGAGGGCTTCACTGAGGAAGAAAATTTTATATGACCTTTGTTGATTTGAAATGATTTAATTGGCAGGAGTTCTCTCCTGACAATATTTCTGAGGAAGACACAGGATCTTGCTTATTCTGGGTTTTGATAGCTCTCTGTTGTCAAGTGGTGGTCAGGACCAGTGGAAGACAAACAGGTCACTTTCTCTGTTGGGAGGGATTACTATTCCTTTACGGGGTTAGTATTGATCCATGTCTTAATTTCTATATTGTGGAAGTTGTGAGTGGAATGTAAACTCCTTCCTTCATATCTGCCGCACCTTCTTCAGGAAAGAAAATAGGAAAAAATGAAAAAAACCTCTTGAGCGTGTTGCTTTGTGTTGGTTCTTTTTCATGGTTTTGCTCGTCCTGTTCACTTGAACTGCGTTTTAGAATTTTGTTGTGCCTGCAGGAGTGCCTGGCCATAAATCATGAGAAAGCATAGTAGTAGTATCTGCTGACTCACAGTCTATGCCTGAAGAAAGTCTGATTCACTGTTGTGATACGGAGTAGGTCAGGTCTTTCCCAACAAAGCATAAACTGCCCATTACTGGAAATACCGTATTTTTAAAGATCTTGGCTACCTTAAATGTGGCCTTGTGCTGTAGCTGTCTAAAGACCAGCATGTAACAAGTGTCAGCATCCTTTAAAATTTTTATTGTGGGAGTAGGATCTTAAAATTTGGGATGTATAGCCTACATAATAAAGTGAATAAGAAGTGGTAATTCCTTGTCCTGATGGCGTGATTATTCTTGTTCATGTGAGAGTTTTCTTTACCCACAGGTATTCTTTGTGTTGCTCCAGCGGGACAGGTTGGGTGAGTGTCTCATCTGTGTGGGCGATTTCCTTCTGTCACCCCTGCTGGCCTTTTCCTCATATTGCATCCCAGATACCTCTGGGTCCCTCTCACTGTACTGCAGTGATGCTGATGGCATAGTTTCAGAAAGGAAGAACACAGGAGGCCTCTGAAGTCCAGGGTCAAGGAGCTCCCTTATCTGTTGCCAGCTGTGTTGGCAGATGTAATAACACAGAAGCAAATGGTCTAGAGCAATGCAAATTGTCACTGTGAGCAAAGATGAAGCAAAGATGAACAAAGCATCATTTTGTTTTTCAAATATTGTCCAAGGCTCTGTTACTTTTGTTTTGTTCTTCACTGGGCTAGGAGTGAATACTGTCAGAGAATAAGCACAAGGGTCTTCTTCCCAGGCTGCAGAGTGGATATAAGGACTTACCAGAAAACTTAGACAAAATAAGGTATGTACTATACTACTACATGGTATCCTGAAAATCTTTAAACTTCCTTATCACCTTACTGTTCATCAGAGGTCTGTTCATCAGGTCCCTGTGGCTTTGGGATCCGTGTCCATGCCTGGCTGTTCTGCAGCTGGGCTTCTAACCTGAGCCCAGCCCTGCCTCAGGCTATTCTCTGCTGAGGCCCAGTGACAAACCTGACCTAGACATGATCTGACCATGCTAGGTCTGAGCAAGGTGTCATGGCATTGCCTCACATGCTTATGCCTGGCATGGTTGTGCCTCATGGTCATACCTCTATGCTCATCACAATGCCTGAGCATTGTCACATCAGAGTCTCACAAAACCTCACCTGGTTTCATCTTCATGGGCTTCAAACCTGTGTTTTCCACCTCCCATAACTGTACTCAAGCCAGCAGGCTCTGGTCTCTTCTTGGCAAGTAGAGGTAAATAGTGGTGCACAAGTTTGTGCATGAGTTGCTCCCCTGCCCCAAAGTGAGAACAGTGTTGCAAAGAAATTGTGATTCCTTGGTGCAGAAAGGGAATGGGGGCAGTACAGGGAAGGACCACAATATATTGGTTGGAGCACTGAATTAGGAGAGAGGTTTTAATTTTTGGTCCCTTCTCTCAGGCTTTTAAAAATGTTTTATCTTATAATAGCTTCATGCAAAATGCATTTTAGAGGGAGGGAGGGAGGGAACACAGCTTGAGACCCTCTCTTTCCCTCCCTGTCCAGTAAAGTGGCAGACTACAAAGTTGTGCTCCATCTCATGAACAGATACGCTTCATAAGAAGTTTTCATTTCTATTATTTTACAAGGAAGGAACAGTAAAAATCTTTTCTCTGTAACGTTTCCCGGCTCAGCTGTCAGTGTAACTCCAAATGAGTTTCAGAAGGATATTGCGTATTGTATTTCTGGAGTTGTTTACCCACTTTATGCATAAAAATAATCAACTACTTTGGAAGTGCTGACAAATGTGAACCTTATGGATAGATAGACAAAAATTGAGTTGCAGATGAGTTTAGCTCTTAGCCACTGTGTGGCAGAGGGAATAGCCTTAATACTTGGGCTGGATTGCACTGCAGACTTCTTATGGGAATTATTATCTTTTCCTGGATTTACTAACAATATTTCACTTGCCAACATTCATCTCTAACAGGGTTCCTCATAGTGAGACATAAACTCAGTCCTTATGCTAAAGAGTTGATTTCAGGTACTCTACACTAAGCAGCAGAGGATGGTGCAGAGATGCTGAAGCTCACAGTGCTGGGGCTCACTTCCCCTCTAGAAGCAGGTCAACTGGATCAGCCCAATGTTGCAGTGAAGATGATAAGGGTTGGTGAAAGCCCTCATTAAATCATGTACAAAACCTCGTTGGTGTCGCTGTACTGCTCTGGGATCTGCAATATTATCTCCATTCTATTCTAGTAGTGTTTCATGGACATTTCTACTCTTTCAGTGCTAGTTTCAGCATTACCATGCTCTCTTGTGCAATGTGAATATGCCTGTAGAGACGAGAGACACTCCAAAGAGAGTACAGACACCACAGGTCTGTCTAGTGGAGTATCTGGGTAGTACCACAGGCTGATCCATTAAAGGGAAAAGGACATCTACATTAAGATATAACAGCACACAAATTCTTACAAACCATTCCTACATTGGGGTGTAGTCTCTGGTACCACAAGTGATTTAATTTTGCAATGTTCCACTTCTCCGTGCCTAACATGCACAACACTTGGCACTCACTGCTCAACAGCTCCACAGTAGAAAATACCATCCACGTCTGTTTCCTCACTGGTCTCCTTGTGTTCTGCCTGCAGTCTTAGCATCCAGCAGGCGTTTCTTGATGGCCAGACATAGAGACTCCAAAAATCAATTAATATTTGGGTCAGATTCTGATCTCTGTTTTGCTGATGTGAGCTTGGAATAACTTACTGGGTTTCAGGGATTGATCCAGACTTGCACTTTCAGTGACAAATAATTTTTTGGTCTGGATTTCTGGCTGAGACAAATGGGTGTGCCTTCCATGGACATGAGAAGCTATGAACTCTACACTAGACAAAGGGATCACCATATGAAACTATAGCTTTACTGAAACTATAATGTTTTTATACTAGTGTGTCAGAAAACGTGAATGGTATGTTTGTTTTTGTCATTCTTTGCTTTGAAAGTCACAGCTCTGGAGTAGATCTCCATTGGGGTTACAGACACTGAGCGGCTTCTGCTTCACTGTCTGAAGTGTGGCTGGCTGAGTAGCTTAGGAAACACAGAGCTCCGGACGGGTTGCAAGATCCACCTGAGAAACCAGGAAAGAAACTTGTTCTGAGATCTGTAGTACTTCAAGAAACCGCAGATATACCTGGACTACAGGCACTGTGATGCTGTCCCAGACTGCAATGAAAGAGGGTATGGGATTGCTTTTTTCCCCCTGGAAAATTCTCCTGTTCTTATGAACAAGCAGTGGTTTCCCAGTGCACATCATTGCATATCAAGAAAAAAACCCACAACACTCCGTGCTTCACATTGCTGGAGGTATTGCTGTTATCTTTGCAGATACAAAAGGGAATAAGCTGTACATACTTCTCTATCTGTTATCCCAAGAAAAGAAAGCCTTGCACGTGGAGGGCTTTTTTCTGGCTCTATTTGACTTTAGACAAGTCAGTTAGAGCTTGATTTTCAAATAGTACCTTGATGCTTCTTGTAGTTACTAAGATCGACAGGTACAGGTAGTTCAGTAACCCGTACTGTTGTGGTTTAACCCAAGCCAGCAACCAGGACCACACAGCCGCTCACTCACTCCCTGCCTGCCCCTGGTGGGATGGGGGAGAGAATCAGAAGAGTAAAAGTGAGAAAACTCATGGGGCGAGATAAAGACAATTTAATAAGTAAAGCAAAACCCACACATGCAAGCAAAGCAAAACAAGGAATTCATTCACCACTTCCCTCTGGCAGGCAGGTGTTCAACCATCTCCAGGAAAGCAGGGCTCCATCACATATAACTGTTACTTGACAAGACAAACACCATCACTCCAAACATCCCCCACCTTCCTTCTTCTTCCCCTGGCTTTATACACTGAGCATGACGTCACATGGTAAGGAATATCACTTTAGTCATTTGGGGTCAGCTGTACCAGCTGTGTCCCCTCCCAACTTCTTGTGCAGTCCCAGCTCACTTGCTGTCAGGGCGGTGTGAGGAGCAGAAAAGGCCTTGAGTGCTTAGCAATGACTGAAACCATCAGTGTTTTCCCAACATTATTCTCACCCCAAATCCAAAACAGAGCACCACACCAGCTGCTAGAAAGAAAGTTAACTCTATCCCAGCCTTAACCAGGACACCTGCTATCCATCAAGTAATCTCCACCATTTTGATGTGTAATCTCCACCATTTTGACGTGTAAAGGAGAGATTTCCTGGCTAATGGTGGTCATGAAGGGGTGATTCATTTGCATGAATTAACATCTGCTACCAAAGGATGTGCAATAGGATTCACAGAAAAGAACAAACTTTGGGAATAGCAGACTAGTAAAAGTGAAACCCACCTTGCATTATTCTATTTTTGAGATATTTTTCATAACTGCTTTCAAAACATTTGTAAATTCTGTCTCTGACTTTGTATCATTAAAAGTGTACATTTAAGAAGCAAAGGTCAGTAAGAGAAATGGCATCCTCAGTCTGAGCAGTGGAGTGTTTATCCTAAAATCATTAGCAATGAAGTCATTAACCATTTGGACCATTCACCATTCTTTAGACTCCAGAACGACAGCTCCATTGAGGCACACAGAAAGTCTGTGGCAATCCTAGAGCCTTCATTTTGACGGCTCGCTCTGGTCATATCAGATGTCACTCTGGTTAACTTAATGGAGTTCACTGATATTAAACTCATATTAGATCAAACACTACCTGTTGTTTCTATAAGATGGGAGACTCACCTGATGACATGTCGGTCATTGCTCCCTCCGCTCTGCACTTCCCTGACTTCAGCTGTGCTGGTGTGGAGGTGCTCAGGGACTGCACTGTAAAGTGGATGCAAAAGAGGAGCAGTGGGCTGTGATGGAGGGGTGGGAATAAGAGGTGGAATCTCCTCAAGGCAGCAGTATCTTTGAACAAAATGCACAGGGAATCAGTGCAGTGGGATGGCACATGTTTGAAAGGGGTGCTCTGCAGCTCTGAGTGAGAAACATCACAGGTAAACATAAAACCTTCCTGGGTTTGGCAGATAACATGTGGCGGAGCATACACCAGCATAGCTAGTTCAGAATGAGCCATGATGCTGTGAAAATCCCTCCAGGAGCAGCTGCTGAACCTCTCTTTCTCCTTTTGGGTGAGTACTCATAGAAAGATAAAATCAGGAGTAATGATTTGGACCTCTGATATGTCTTGAGCTTCACCTGAAATTCTTTCTGTAAAGCAGCTCTTAGAGGCATTTTTAAATCATGATAAGAAACTTGTTACCAAGGCTGGATGCAGATGGTCCTTTGAGTAGAGCTGGTCTGCAATGTGGTTGTTCCTGCTGCATGTGGCACTTCACATCAGAATGGAAGAGGTGCCCGCTCCTTCCCCTGTCAGTCCTCATCTGGTCACTCCATCTTTGTGCACATGTCCAGAGAATCACTGTTTCTTATGTGATTTCTTTCTTTCCACTTTTCTTTCAGAGTGTGGTAACACCCATGCTCATTTAACTTCTTTCATCCAGCACTTTCTTACTTTATGTGCATGTTCCTTGTTCATACCATCAGGGAGGGATAGCCTAGGAATCACTGATTGTTACTGTCAGTTTTCTTCCATCATCCTAGTTATGAACATGTCTCCTTCTCTGGAGACATTCAAAACCCACCTGGACACATCCCTGTGCAACCTGCTCTAGGCGACCCTGCTCTGGCAGGGTGGTTGGACTAGATGATCTCCAGAGGTCCCTTCCAATCCCTTCCATTCTGTGATTCTGTGATCACATTCCTTAGAACTTATTGATTTCACTAATGGCTCTTCTCTTTGATATAAGAATCCATTTTATTTAGTCATTTTTCAATGGGACTTAGCGGCTAGAAATCAGATTCCCCCCCCCCCCCCCCAGGGTGGTATTTTTCCCTTTGGTATAACTTTGAGTGGCTCAATATAAAGGTAGATTTTACAGTGTTGCGTTCAGCAGTGGTTTCTGTGGGACATTAAAGAAATTGCATGTAACACTGGAAAGGCACTTGCTACCTTCTTAAATGAAATAAAGAGAAAACCAAGGAAAGAAAGAAAATTTTGCAATACATCTGCTATTCAATTGCTGTTTAAGTGGGTATCAACTTGTCAACTTCATCGGGACATATGTGCTAATTGGGTTTTCATCAGCTTTACTGCAACAGTGACTTCTTCCAAGCTTTTGTGACTTATTTCTTGAAATGCTATTGTTTTGGAATAAGCATTTTAGGAATCCCCTCAGTTAAAAAAAATCAGATGAAGTGAAATTTTTTTGGAAAATGGTCTGTTCAGGAGCAAAGGGAGGAGCAGCTCAATGGAAGGCAAAGACTTTTGCTTTTATGAAAAACACACTTGTTTTTCAGATACAGTATAAACCCATCAATTTGTTTTTAACAACTGCATGTGAAAGACGCATTTTTGTGACATTTATACACCATATTAAATTGTTCTCTAGGGCCATACTTGTTATGGCTGGAGTAAATTCACTGATAATTGACTTGCATGAATAAGAAAAAAATTGGAGTGTTTCTGAGCAGTCCAGCAGCACTCTGCTCTGCAGCTACATCCTGCTGAAGTCAGGGGTCCAGTTGGCAGGATTTGGTTGCAGGGACTGATATTTCCATCTCATCATCACCACATTCATTTGTTTCACTGTGAGTAGCGGTGCATAGAAGCCAAGCTAACTAATGAGGATCAGGGGATTAAAAGGAAAACTGAGGTTAAGAATGGAGAAATAATTTTAAAATGCTTTAGATTGGGTAATCCTGGTTCCCTACAACTCAGTCTCAACTGATTATTTAAATAGACCTCAAGCATTTATTAGCCCCTTTTCAAGTTAATCTGGTTTCTGTCCAGCTTCAATCATAGAGGACAAATAGAGCAAAACAACTTCTCCCCTGTCTCGAAGAGGCAGCATATCAGTAATTTTTTCTTTTTTATTTTTCTATGCAAAATACATCCCATATATGCTGGATGTTTAATAACTTAATGGGAAGTTGCTAAGTCTTGCTTTGGTTTTGGATGCATTTCAATAATCCATGTTAAGACCACTGATGTCACCTTCTTAAAAAAAACAGGGTTTGTGTATCCCAAAGAACTCTCAGACCTTTTACTTTTGTTCAAGGAACATCAGCTACTATGAGAACATCTGCATTACCCTTGTGCCAAGGGTTTTTGGGTTAGCAGGCGCAACATAAGAAAAGTTCTCCCTGTCGTCTCCCATGATGTCCTCTTCCCGGAAGGCTGAACCTGCTCAGGCCTTGGATAGATCCTCGAGGGACACACTGCAGACAGTGGCATGGTACCTTTCAACTCTTCCAAAAATTAACCTCTTTCTACTCTAGGAAGACTGGTACTTTTAGCTTATAGGCAAAACACAGGATACAGTTGAGAACGGCAGTAAATCCTGGCACCAACCACCATGTGCACTCCTGCTAGGACAACTGATGTGAAGAAAGGGCCTCAGTTCAAACTTCTGTCTGGAAGCACAGGACTTCAGCACAGGTACATACCCAGCACCTCAGACCCTCTTTGAACTGTTTCTGTCCGATCTCCATGTGTGAGCTATGGAGGGCTCCTGCCAGCAGAGAGCACAGGATGCCTGTGGGTGTTGGGGCTTAGTGGCTTAAGCATCCCCTTGAACCTGTGCTTTGCTATTGTAGGTCTCAGGAGCAGCATGTGTTCAAGATCCCCTCATGCTGTCCACAGTTACCTGTGTTTTAGACAAATTTTTATGTAGATTAGTGATCTATTGCCTGGCATGACACAGTTTCTAGTTACTTCAAAGGGATGATGCTACATTTTCATATCCAGCACTGAAACCGGCTGGAGCTGCTACTGCACTTCAGCCCAGAATGGATGAGGGACAAGGGAAACTGATGGCTTTAATAAAAAAAAAATATGTTTAGGTCAGTTTGTGACCGAAGCATGTTGACTAATAAATAAATAAGAGTGTAGAGCTTTGCAAAGCACGTTGATACCACACATATCTTTTTTTCTCATGATATTGAAAAAAATACTGTGTTATAAAGATAAGAATCGGATTTGTTTACTTTTAAAACATTAGCAGGTGCTAATATTTTGAATCACCAGACGCAAAGTTATTCTTTAAAACTTTGTCTCTGATGGGTGAGAGTAACACAGCAAATGTTGATACCTATCTACCAACTGAAGTACAACAGGGGGGCCTATAGTCAATTGGTATAAGGAAGAAATTTGTCCAAACAACTGTTGCTTGAAGTAAAATGTATAGTCATCAACATGGCAAAAGCTTATCATCTTCACTAAAAAAGGCAAGAGATTTATAAACCATGGCTTCCAGGTGAAACTTAGCTACATATGGAAAACTTCAGTAAGCTCAAGGTGAAGTCTGCAAGCAGACAGCACAGTGGGAGTGTGTATCAATGAGCAGACATCTGCAATAACTGGTGAGGTGGAAAAATAACCCTTTCATCAATCAGGCTGTGAAGAGGTACCTCAGAGAGATATCCTGAGGTTTTTTTTCTTTATTTTTAAAAATACTTTGGAAACATCTACTTAAGAAACCAGGCCAATTAAGTATTACAGAACAGAGAATTCACTGGAAAATCAAATGGATGCAGTGCTGCAGGGTGTCTGCCAAATGAAGAATGGAAATCAGTGAGGAAAGGTCTGACAAGGAGCAGAGGCACTAGATGAGACCAAAAAGATGTGTCTGGAACCATTGCATAATGACATCTGACATCTGAGGCTTAAACTGCAGCAGGGTGTGCCAACTGCTGCTGGATGCAGGGAACGAGATATAATGAGACACCACATGTCTGGCATGCTCTAACACTGCTGGAGATGAGGTTTGCACATGAACTGTTAGGAGGAGCGACCAGGCTGATGGAGCTGCAGTCATAACAGTTCAATAGCTTGGTTCCTTTGTTGGGGTGAATGCAGACATGTGCAAAGCAATAGGATGGGCTGTGGACAAGTGCCCCATCGCTAAGAAAAAGGACATCAGAAAGAGATGAAAAAAAGATATGGGAGGAAGTTTGTCTCTGACATTGGTAATCTCACTGCATCGTGACCGTACTCTGTGAAAGTTAACTGAAAAGTTAGTGTCTATGGGACCAGCAAAATGGAGGTTGGAAGACTGAATTTTATATCTTAGTAAGGAAGGATGATTTGGTAGTTAGACTCTATAATCTGTACCTTGGGAGACCTGGGTTTGATTCTCTGTCCTGCTATAGATTTTCTACATAAGCCTGGGCAAGACATTGCAGCTGCATCACATATATAATTCTTTGTCCTGGGTTTCTCCAGGCCTTGTATGGTGTGCCTAAGATTTAATGAGTGTTTGTTGTGCTTCAGTTCATGGTATCTAAAACAGTACAAGGTCTGTATTGCAGCCCACCAAATTGTGTTTTCATAACCTGAAATGGAGATTATGTGCTGTAAGTCCTGGGGAGGGGGAGCTGGGGACAGTGTGGGGTCTGTTTTAGAGTGCAAAATCTGAGGACATTGGAGGACAGGAACAAAATCTGATGTAATGTTGTCCACATTGCCTTTTGGAAGGGTCTCTGGAGTGAACTATCCCCAGAGTCATACTTAGACTTTGCCTGGGAGAGAGCTAGCTGGAGCACGCCAAGACAGAGCAACGGAGCAAGCTAAAAATACAGTAGTGAGAACAGCCGGTGTCAAGTGGCTGAGCCGGCTCCCCTGTCTCTTCTCACTTTGCAGTGCAGGTATCTCACTGCCTCCTGCTGGCTTCCCCATTTGAGTGGTTTCTAATTCCCACAGGTGGTATGTGGGGAAGAAACAGCAGAGACAGCGAGGCCATCGGGAACCACAGTAATGGTGTTGGTTTCCCTTTAAATGGCTTTGAAAACTGCATCATCAAAACCAGTTACAGTGATAAAAATCTGGAGTGAAATAAAAGTTCAGAGCAAAGAGTAAATGGAGTAACTAGTTCGTTAGATAGGATGTCTGAGAAGACATCTGAGAAGAAGCAGCGTGAGGCAGAATTGGGGAAATAAAGGGTTTTTAGAAAGACTTTAGAAAGTATTTGGGCTATCTTTACAGGTATATCTGTCTATCTTTACTCTTTAGTGCTGGCAGAGGTGAACAAACAAATTTAGAAATGTGTCTGCTATATTTGAATCTACTATCCAACATTATAACTTATATTTAAATTTTCTGATTGAGAATCTGGAAATTTCCCTGGGCCTGATAAGTGTACCTTCTTTGCCTGGAGGTTTTTAAAACTTCAGAAATGGTTTTTACTTGAATTCCAGAAATCCCTAAATGAATTTTCCTATTTTCAAAATCCCCCATGAGAATTGTTGATCTACAATGATACAGCTGGCTGCTGCCTGCCCTGGGACTATGCGCTGCCTATGCAGGAGTGCAGCAATCTGCCAGGGGAGAACAAGCAAGACATACCTGACAGGTCTTGTTGAAATGGGACTGTTTCCATCAGATCGTGATAAACCATCAAACTCCACTAAAAAAATGTTCTTTTGGAAACTTCCCAAGGGGAAACACCCATTAGCGACACCACATCAAAAGCATCCAGACCCCACTCAATCATCAGCAGTAAGTTGAGTTTGCTGAAGCGTAGAAAACATAAAGTTGTTAAAAGATATTTATGACACGCGATCCCTGATAAATGCTTTGCGAAGTGAAACCACATGATTGTAAAATGCTCCAGTTCTCCTAAGATGCTTCTTTTTGCCAAAAAAATGGTGATGGATGCATGCATTCACGTATCCTCTCATTTACCTGAAGAATACGGCTATTTTTTTTTTCTAATTAAATCAGTCAGGGCTTTTGTGGGAAGTCACTGAGACAGGTTTTGAGGTCAAGATACTATGAACATTAGTAGCAATCGATCTTTAGAGCATTTCTTTGACAAAGTGGAGTTATGCTGTGCTGACTTTTTGACATTGAACAAGCTAGAGAAATGCCACTGTTTCCTTGAGAGAGAAATACTTCTCGTTATACTCTTGGTGACAGGCATAGCAAAACAGCTTATAAAAAAACAGAGGTGACTGTATGTGACAGATAGCAATGAATATAGGTGATATATACACGAGCAAAAGGAAATGCAAGACAAGTACCATCAAAGAAAAGCCAGGACTAAAAGATTGTTGATGAAATGGATGGGAGGGGGGTATATTATGCTTGGTGAAGGTATCTCACATAGATGCTCCTTATTTCCTGATCCCTGCCAGGATGACTTCCTTCTCTTTTGGATTCTTCTGGGGACATAAACTCCTTATTTTGGTCCTCTGGTTGCACTCGAGTTAAGTACTTAAGGTCACTTAAAGTAGTTAGATAACACCACTCCCACAGCCTCCATCCTGTCTTTACTTCTGAATAATCCAGGGGATACGGAGAGTTAGCACTTGAAAGAAACACTTTAAAGAAGAAATTTTCTTCTACATAAGACTAGAAAAGATTCATGAAATCAGAGCCTATTACTAAATGAGTTCAAAGCTCTCAAAGCCTGTAGCAACTACACCATTGCAAAAACATTGCAAGAATGAAGAGTAAACAGGGATACCGCAGAATTTTCTAATAATCGTGGTACTTTCTGAAGCTGGAAAGGAAATCTTTAGAAGCATATGCTGAGACTTGCAAAGCACAAGGGAAAGATATAATGCTATGAACAGTTAAGGTCATAGTATTATAATCTGAGAACACAACCACTACTGGCAGTTATGCTGTAAGAGGGTGCCAGTATGAGTCCTGATTCCTCTATGATGAATGATTTGGAGCCCTCTTGCAGCCATGAGTCATTGTGCTAGGAACTGTACAAACAGGGCTGACCCAGCATGCGGTGGGTGAGTGGGTCCTGGAGGGAGGGAGGGAGGCAAGTATTCATTGCTGAGCAGGCAGCACAGGTGGGGCTGGGGGAGGAGGAACAGCATTAATCCTACCTGGCATGAACCCTCACTAGTACTAATGAAAGATAGCTGTTGCCCCAATGCACTGATAGTGTGTGCCTGGATCTGTCCCTGCAAAATATTGCATTTATCTTTTCATCACACTCTAGTGAACTTTACACGTACAAAATTCAGCTCCTTAAGAATTCTCTTGGCTAAAGTTTGCATGGTCGTATTGTTGTGGTTGTTATAATGGAAGAAGTATTTATCTCATTCTCCATTTTTTCCAGAAGATGACTTGCCTATCAAACAAGACACGATGCAAAGGTTATGGGGATGCTATAGTATGTATTACTACTACATTTTCCAGTTTTCTGCATGATAGCCTATTTTTTTTTTTTTTGTTTTGGGAGTGGCCAGAACTCATTTTCTTCATGGTATTAAGAAAAAAAATAATATTAGGCATAATTAAATCACTAAGTGTGAGATCATTTGGCTTGATACATGGTATGAAGATAGCTGTATATTGCAACTCCCTTGCTAGATATTTATGAATATCTCTTCTTAATGATGTATTATGTAGGAGTTGCATTAGTGTTTCTTCTCAGTTTAGTGTATCCCTTAGCACTTAGTGAGCATCTCTGCATTGTCTCTGCTTTCCTATTTCATCTCCACTCCATCTCAAGCATAGCCTCATCCCACTCCTCCATGCTGTCTCGGGATTTTTCCCTCATTATGTCCATTGCCTCTTTATACCATTGCTTAGTTCAGCATCACCAGAAAAGCTTATTAGTGCCAAATTTGATTTCTAATGTTGCTAGGAGATGCTTCACACTGACACGCATGCACACACACATACTTTTTCTGATAGAGGTGTGTTCTCTGTCTCTGGATGCAGTGGTGGAGGTGGGCTCTCACAGCTTGAGGACAGTGGTGGGGCAAGCCTGGTTTTTCAAATGTTCTTAGGAAAAGACAGCAAACAATCCTGCTAACTAAAATTGATCCTAATCCAGAAGAAATGAAATTATATGATGAAATAAGGTAACAAGAACTTCTTAATGTTCACTAGCTGTAGCCTGCACCTAGTTACTGCTCCACATGTTTTTGTTTAGCACCAGTGTATCACTGGAAACAAGGAGAAAACTACATGCCGAGAAACATGACCTTGCTTTTGAAAGAACTGGGCCATGATTAAATTAAATGCAGAAATTATAACAAATTGTATAGAGCAACCCTTAAAGCTGCTCTAACACATCCTGTGCCTGCCCCTGTCTTCATCTGTTATCTTTTTTGCTTCAGCGATTGTCCAATAGTGAGAAGCATCGTCAGGAGAATCATTACTGATCACAAACATTGGTCTTACTGGAGCAGGAATTTTTTCACCTTCTGCCTGCCAGATCCCAGGTGTCCTGAGCTGGTGTTCAATGTTTCTTCCTAGCATTTCACTTTCTTCTGTGGTCCCCATGCACAAACAATTGTGTTATTTTTAACTCAAGTAAGTTTTGACTGACCAGTGCCAATTCCCCAAATACTCAGTGAGTTCTCAGTGGGATTGGGTGCACCCTCAGCAAGTTTGCCGTGGACACCAAACTGTGTGGTGCGGTTGACACGCTGGAAGGAAGGGATGCCATCCAGAGGGACCTGGACAGACGTGTGATGTGGGCCCATGCGAACATCATGAAGTTCAGCCAGGCCAAGTCCAAGGTCCTGCACCTGGGTCGGGGCAATCACATGCACAAATACAAGCTGGGTGGACAATGGATTGAGAGTAGCCCTGAGGAGAAGGACTTGGGGGTTTTAGTTGATGAGAAGCTCACCATGAGCCAGCAATGTGCACTTGCAGCCCAGAAAGCCAACTGCATCTTGGTCTGCATCAAAAGAAGCATGACCAGCAGGTCGAGTGAGGTGATTCTCCCCCTCTATTCTGCTCTTGTGAGACCCCACCTGGAGTACTGTGTCCAGCTGTGGGGCCCCCAACATAAGAAAGACATGGATCTGTTGGAGTGGGTCCAGAGGAGGGCTGTGAAGATCAGAGGACTGGAGCACCTATGCTATGAAGACCGGCTGAGAGAGTTGGGGTTGTTCAGCCTGGAGAAGAGAAGGTTCCAAGGAGACCTTGTTGCGGCCTTCCAGTATCTGAAGGGGGCCTACAAGAAAGCTGGAGAGGGACTTTTTACAAGGGCATGTAGAGATAGAACGAGGGGTGATGGCTTCAAGCTGGAAGAAGGTAGATTTAGATTAGATGTCAGGACGAAATTTTTCACTGTGATTGTGGTGAGGCAGTGGAACAGGTTGCGCAGAGGATTTGTGGATGCCCCTTCCCTGGAAGTGTTCAAGACCAGGCTGGATGAGGCTTTGAGCAGCCTGGTCTAGTGGGAGGTCTCCCTGCCCATGGCAGGGGGGTTGGATCTTTAAGGTCCCTTCCAACCCAAACCATTTTATGAATCTTTGATTCTTGTGACATAGTAATGACAGCCACCTTATCTCTTTCCTGTTAAAGTTTGGCTTTCTAGTCCTTTTCTTGCAATACCACCTTTTTAAGACATCCTTTACTGTGTGTCCTGTTTCTTATAGTCAAGCGTTTGTGCATCTGTTACAGAGGAATTCACCAAATGGCCTTGTGACAAGAGTCCACAGTTGACTACTTATAGTTCTTTCAACACACTGCGTGTTCTGAACAAATTTTTCACTATGTACACAACATCTTCAACCAAACTAGATGGACTAGATGTTTTATTCTGACTCTGCTTTGTTCATTACATGTTCATGTAATGGCCATTTTTAGTATTGAATACCCTTTCTTGGTAATCTTACAGGCACATTTTTGTTAAAAGCCAGGAAAATCTGTCATCTAAAGAGTCTTTTAGTATTCCGTATTCACAGGACTGGCTTTTTAGATGTAAGCCTCTGAAAAACCTCTACCGTATTTATCCTTTGTCCTTTATTTTATCCCAAGCAGCTATTTAAAAAAAAGAATAAAAAAAATTAAAAAATAAACTGTCTAGAAATTAAGATCTTTAAAGTTTTTCCTCAGTTCCTCAGAGCTTCCCTCTTTTTCTGCACCTCTGTTCTCATCAATTGAACCGTGCTCTGTCTGAGTTTCTCTGCCCACCACTGCTGAGTGTGGGTGAAAGATCTGCTTGGATCTGTACTTTATTTGTCTGTCTGGCTTGGCTTTCATATAATGTTCAACTTGCTGCTTGAACCCCTTCCAGGCATGCACAATGTTTCCCTGGATCGTCAGGGTTGGTGAGGATATCCTTGGAGTTACATGGGCTCTGTAGTAGCCATTTGAAACACAAGGGGCCTTCTGGAACTCTGTGTCTGATACTTCTGGCACCCCTAAAAATTTTGGTAACGAGCATGACTAGTTTCAAAGCAAAGCTGTCATTAGGACCTGAGACTACATGCAGGAATGAGGTAACACAATGTCCTGCTTTTCTCTTGTGGTGACTGGAGAGAGCTGTTGTGATCACAGGTTTCATTGTGGTTTCTCAGAGAAAACAAGGAGTGAGATGCACTCAGGGTATCATAAAGATTAATGTTCCCATGTGTTCAAAAGTGCACAGGCTCTGGGGTGTCACAGGAGACACAGCTCAGTTTGGGGGTGAAAGATGAGGTAAACCTGCTGTATCTACTTGTCTTCATTTTTGGGTCATGAAAATGTGGCCTCAAAGTCACAGGATGTGGCCTTCATCTCTATAAATTCATGCCAAAGTAGGTTATTGACAGCTTGGTTTGTCACAATGATGAAAATAGTAGTCTGTGATAAATTGCGAAGGCTGACAGTGAATTTGAACTTCGAAACTACCTTCTTATTGGAAATAGAACATGTTCAGCAATGACAATGTCATCTATCCTACACAGCCTCCCCAGCCCTTCCGAGTGCCTGGCCTTGTTTGCTCCCCATATGCAAGAGAAAGAGATTCTGGAGACACCTAACTCCTTATCCGTCTTGCTTCTTTCTTCTCTTTAGCTTAATAATAAAAAAGAGAATAAAATTGCTACAATCCAAACCATTGATTTCTGAGAACATGGAATAATATGAACTTAAAAATGTTTTTTTTGGAAAGATTAGATGTGAGGTATAAGACGGTGAAAGTGATAATTTTCTGCAAATGTAAGAGTAATAATATGAGTGCCATGGTCGAGAGCCAGGAGAAAAACAAACCAGAAAACAAACCCTAATGTTAAATATTTGCCACTTCTGTAGCAGAGAACTAAAGTGAAGCAGTTGCGAGGAGCAATTCATCAGCTTGTAGAGTCTGGTTTGCATTAGCGAGCATCAGGTCACTCCAGTCCACCATGTTGTCTTTATATATTGCACAACTGTTTCTTTATTTTATCTGGAGCAGAACACAGTTCTGAGGAAGGGAACCAGACTTCCTTCCATGTCAATGCCCCCACTTCACCTAGATATATCTAAATGATTATTGATACTGTCATAGAGGATATATAAAAGAGGGTATATAAAAAACTTTCCCTGATTTCAGGACTTGGCAGTATCTGCTCTGGTCTGCCCAGCACAGCATTGACCCAAAAGAGCCTTCTTTTGGATATTAAACCTACCTGAGGGAGAGTTTCACTACGAAGCACTTCTGGGCGGATGGCTTTTGGGGCTGGTGACCTCTGGCAGATGAGCCATCACTGAGTGGCCAATACCTCGAGAGGATCTGTAAGCACGTTCTACTCCGGTGTATGTCCCCAGGCAAGCTGCGATTCCATGACAAGCTCTAGCATGACACTGTCATCTGGACGCTATATTGGTGTTCTTGGTATAGGGATGTTCCCCATGCTCCTTTCAAGGTTATGTTTTAGAGGATCCAGACAACTTACAGGAAGAGATGTCCCAGAAGACTCTTTCAGGTCTTTTGTAAACAGGATAAATTGACAGAGACTTCTTTTTACAATAGCATTTGAAATGTAAATATTTTACAACACATTTTAAAAATTAGTTGCAATGGGTAGAAAGCATAAAACTGGGCTAAAAGCTTATCAGAAATATGGAAGAGAAAGGGGTGTTCTCACTTGATCATCCATGGTATGTGTTATGCTTTGCATATGATATGTCTGAGGATAGCTCGAAGGGCCTCAGTGTAGCAACACATTTCAGCCCAGGAATCTTCTCACTGACCTTAGATATGCCGGTCAAGCAGTAGCTTTCTGTCTTGCTCTGAATTACATATAGATACAGGTGTTCCTTCCCATGCCAGACACAAACAGATATGCATCAGTTTATACAAAATAAGTTACCATGTCCAATCGCTGAACTTCAAAGGACATGGAAGCAGGAGCTGTCTGGTTCTGCAGTTTTGGAATTACTATAAATTTTGCTGAATTTTTTTTTTAACCAAAGAATATTACAAATGTCTGTTTAAGGAAAAAACAGAATAAACTTCCATTTATTTTTTCCTTAAAAGGAAAAGCAACATTTATCTAACCCTGAATATTTCCCTGACTTCTTCCTATGCATTTTGTAGGTCTACCCTCAGAACGTATGAACAACTTCAGTAATTTGATTGCTTCTGGGCAAACTATCGGTATTCAACATCTTCATCAATTTTATAACTTATCTTCTTTCCTTAAGAACATCTGTTGCCGTGGGTAACGGTGGAAATGCTGGTTTTGCTCTAGGCTGAAGAGATGAAGAACGTCACACCCCTGTTTTTAATAATTGTGACCTGGTTTTCCTTCCATATCTGCATGTTCATCTCCCAAGCAATATGCAAATAGAAACAGTAACTCGAAACTTAAGAACTGGGTTGCTCTGAACTTAGAGCCAACAAAATCAAGTTTTTCATTGTCTCTTTTTCCTCTCCAACAGAATTTCACAACTTAGGGACCTGAAATGGCAAAGAGAATCAACTGTTTTTTGATACATCAAAAATAGATAATCAGAAATATCTGCAAATATTTCTTGTCATTCATGGTGACTGTTTTAATAATAATTATTTTTATAATTAATTTATTATTATTATTCATAATTATTTTATACTTCTTTATTGCCCCAATAATAAAGACGCTACTGCCATCCTTGAGCAAAATAATTATTTGGACCTGAGTAAATAGTTTCTCTCCTTTTGCAGTTCCTGTCTGAATGTGTTATGACTGAGTGTTTGAGACCCAAGTTTGGGTGCTATGTAGCTGGATCTCCGTATGCATTAGTGGTGGTCCA
This sequence comes from Stercorarius parasiticus, assembly GCA_013396915.1. NCBI lineage: Eukaryota > Metazoa > Chordata > Aves > Charadriiformes > Stercorariidae > Stercorarius > Stercorarius parasiticus. Next base: position 94,610 of record VWZL01005216.1, on the reverse strand, counting down.
AGGGGAAAAGGTGCAGTGATGGAGCAGCCCTGTGGAAGTGATACCAGATCGGAGGTGTGGGTCATGTTAAGTAGTGCTAATCCTGTGTCCATCTGTCATGGAGCCGAGTTGCTGCATTTGGCCACAGACCTTTGCCAGTTAGGATGGAGTACCTGAATGAGCTGTGGACTCTCACCAGCAGAGGAAAAAAGGGCATCACTGCACCATTTGTGTCTCCTAGACTTTGGTCCTTCTTGAAATAAAGAAACAATGCCACAACTGTGACCAAGGAGGGCTGTCCTGGCTCAGCCTGAGCAGCATGATCCTGCAGAAGAAGATGGAAAGACCAGAGCAAGATTGCTACCTGCCTTCCTTTCCATGGAGTGGAAGGCCTCCTGCCCTACACTGGGAGTTTTAAATTCCTAATTTGTGGATTTAGCATGGAACAGGAGGCTGAACTCCGTGTGTTTAAAGGGGAAACCAGCAGCCCAGTGCAGGCCCTGGTGTGGACAGGAGAGCATTGCAGGACATCAGTGGATAAACAAGAGATAAACAGAGGATGAAGATGTACTTTCTGCCCTGAATAGTTCACAATCTATATACAAGAAATGAGAAAACAGTGGTGTAGATGAAAGTGCACACAAATGAGGCAGGATGGACTCCAGAAACTGTGTGAGTTTATGTGGAGAGCCCTGCTGGTCTCTTCCTGCTGTGCCCTCTGCAGGTGTGGGTCTCACCCCATCCCACCCCAGATCAGTGTCACCACAGCTGTGGAGTAAAAGACTTGTGCATATTGCAGAGTGGATATTTCTGTATTGCTATTCAAGTGCTGCACTGATGGAAACCATCTGATATGTTTCCTTTGGTGTTTCACTCATGAACACAGACTGGCAAGAGCCTCCAGTCTTGCAGGGAAGTCTGGGATGGAGGAAGACACTGCAGATGCTCAGAGCAGCTCCCGCCAATGCATGGGGGAGCTCATCAGCAGCATGAAGCTCAAACCTCCTCCCCAGCCCAGGAGGACCTTCTGGCAGTGGGCCCTGCCCAGGGTGCTCCGGGGTGGGGATGGGAGTTGAGGGGTGTCTCTCAGAGCACATCCTGCACGGAGCTGCCAGCTGCGTGAGCCTCACTCAGCATCTTGGAGAAGCGCCCTTGGCTCACAAAGAAGCTTTCATCTTGGGGGCATAACATCGTCAGCAAAGCCTGTGGGGCAAGGGCTGCATCCCAGCTGCTGCCAACGTTCCAACCTTCCCTCCCTGTCTTCATAGTGCAGCCTTTTAGGGCATCATGAGACTATTTTCAAGGCATGGCTCAGTTCAGGAATTTCCCTGGTGTTTCCCTACTCCTCAGTCCCCTTGCTAGCCTGGCTGCACCCTCTCAGCCCTCCACATTCTTCCCCTGGCTCTCCTCCTGCCCTCACTCACGGAAGAAGATTTATTCCTTAAATGTAGCCAAGGGTTAGGAAATTCTCCCATTCAGCCAAAGTAAATCCATTCTTTCCCATGTAACCTTTGTCTTCCTGTGCTCCACTTACATGTTTTCTTTCTTTTGACTAGATCATGGCAATTTTCTGTAAGAGACAGCAGGCTCCCGCAGAGGAGCAGATTTAGCCATTGGGCACTTTATAGTCAACAAATGATGGTAAAAAGCAGGGATGTGGTGACCTTGGGGGGATTATAGCTATTTGCACAGCATGGAGCCTAATAAGGCAGGACCTAGTAAGTCCTGTCATCCCAAAATGTTTTGTGCTGAGACAGCTCCAGAGTCTCTGCCTCTGTGGCATGTCTTGGCTGCAAACCAGATAATCCGTCTGCTGACACCAGAGAAGTGTTTTTCTTCTTTCTCTCAGCATCATCTAGGCTGAAGTTAAATGTCACACTATGTTACCATAATGTGTTAAAGCCATGTTGCTGTCTGTATTGCTGCACCAGCTTAGGTGAATGAAACTTAGTTTATTAAGAAACTGCTAGGCTTAGTTTTCTGTGTTTCTTCCCACTATCAGTTCTAGGACAAAAAGCCGTAATTCCTATGTTTTTGTCTATCGAGCAAAAGGCCCAGATGCAAAAGAGGACTCTGGGGAATGGTTGTTGTCCTACCTCAGAAAGGAAGAATACACTTCTGTGAGAAAGAATGTCATAATTACTTAGCTCTCGGTCTAGTTTATTTAAGAACACAGTGGGTGTTAATGGACTTTCTATGCTGATTAAATCCCATCATAACTTTCTTGAGGTAGTATTGCATGCAATGAATTACAGAAGTAATTTACATGCCATTTTGAAGTGGTTAATAACATTTCTGTAAAACAAGCAATTATTCATTTTTTAATGCAATGAAAATTGTAAAAGGTCATGCAGCATTCAAATTAATAAATTTTCCTTGAGAATAAAATTGTAAGATTTACCACCTGTTCCACATTCAGTTAGGCTTTCTCTGTTTGTTTGCAGTCCTCTGCGCCTGTGTGCTCCAACCCTCTGAGGATTAGTGGGGGTCTTTCCTTTCCTGCTTCCCTGGATATATTTCCTGGGCACAGTTTCTGTGTTTCTTACCGTTGTGAGTCTCTGCAACCCCGTGGACCAACACTGAAATCTCAGTGGTTCATCTGCTCCCACTTCTCCATTTGGGTCCTCTGGGGATTCAGTGTAACTTTCTAAGGCATGCGATAAGTTCATACTGTAGACTGGTCAGGTTTTGCACAAGGCTTAAAAATATCCTAAAATTATTAGAAATTATTTTATTAGAAAATGATTTTCTAATAAAGACATAAAGACATTCAAACCAAAAGATGTAACCTTCTTGCCTTCCATTGCCTGGTTTCCTCTCTCTTCTGAATTTTTTTTCAGGCAATGAGAACAAAGACTTCTCTCAGAAGTCCCAGTTTATTTCTGAAGAAGGATGACCCCACTTCAGAGTGACTCCATCTCAACTTGCCTGTTGTGGTCTTGTTAGGGTTTATGGTTACACTGGGTGTCATACAGAAGTCTGTTCATCTTTTCCTCTCCTCTACCTTCTTATGCCTTTATTATCAACATTAAACTTGTTACATGGCTTTGGGGGCAATTTTGGGATCCTATATGCTGTCTAGTGCAGGTGTGCTGTATACCTCTTTGACCAGATGTCCTGCTTGCTTGCCACTGGGGATTCAAAGGATCTTTCCAGGACTATCATCCTTGACACACCTTTCTTTTCTGCTGTATAGGGCAGTTTTCAGTTTATAAAACATGTCAGCAGCCATTTCCAGCCAGTTGTCTTTAGCGCACAAATTGTTTGGTCAAAATAAATGCTATTTTTCGTTGGGCAGAAAGCCGCTGAGAAAGGCACAGTCTCCTGTCTAGGAGCCTGTGCTGTGCTTGCTCCCATTCCAAACATCGTGTCAGGCTCAACTCAGCTCCTTTTCTCTCCTAGAGTGCAGAATATAGTCCTGTTGCAAAGAGGAATTAATTTCTGATCCTTCTCCCTGGGCATCCAGAAGACCTTTCTGCCCTCAAGCCATCCCAGAAACCCTCCCTTCTGCTGGTATGCCAAGGAGACAGAGCTGAGCAGCTGTTTTGCTCTGTGTCTTTTGTTACTGTGTCTTGCTTTGCTTTCAGCATCACTCTCTTCCCCTTCTTCAGCTTGACTACAGCGTGTTATAACAATGTCTGGAAGATTAATTAGGTCTCTGCAGTGCAAGGCTTATAGGCTGCTTTCCATGCTTTTCTGATGGCATGTTGGAGGCCCTACTACGTGATAGGCCTGGTCTAAAATGTCCACAGAACAGAAACATTGAAGCCCTCTTACCAAGATGATTTGTTAAAATATATCAGCTGAATAATTTTGTGTATTTTTTGAGTAAGTCCTGGAAGGTTGCCTGTAGTATACATACATTGTATATAAAGCTTCACATTAATAAGCAAATCAAGATTAACATCAGAAGCCTGTGGAGATATATCGACTTTAATACTTCTTCATATATTCAAAGGGTTGGTGCATAGTTATTCCTACTGTTGCATATTATATTCATGCTGAATTTCAACTGAAATTGAAATGACCCTTAATGTCACAGCTTTGCTAGGAAGGCAGAACTGGATGGGTTGGAGAGAGCAATGTGTTGTAAAGGATAAAGGAATCATCAGAGTGCAACGTCTTGCTGCAGAGTAAGTGAAAACTTGCATGTCCTTGTCACATGATAACTCCAGCCACCACCACCTTTTCTAGTTTCTAACAAGAGGCTCATTTCAAGGAGTGAAATCTTGGACCCACTGTAACTGAAGACAAAATGCTCATTGTCTTCCATGGAGGTAGTTTTTCCCTTCAGGGACTTGCATGGATATTGTAGGCCATGTCCAGGTTCTGCTTTTTCAGAAATGAATTTTTCAGTAGTCTTTGTAAATCATTAAGTACTTTCAAATTCACACCCTATTACCTGCAAATCCGGCTGTCATAGGGCATCTGAAAACATAGGAGCCAAAATCATTAGTGGTTTTAAAAAAATCTTGACATAATTTTTTTTTGGCACACTCTCCTTTTGGCATATTCCATATAGAGAATAAGAATGCACACAGCTTTCCTTCATTACCATAAATTATTTAAAAGCACCCTCATCTATTGCTTTACATAGTCTCCTGTGGATAAGTATTTTTTTGTTTATTCTAGTAGTCAGATTAAATTTACAGAAATTAATTTTTTTTTGTTTTTCCTCTTGTAATAACCAACCACAAACAATAATTTTTTCACTTATTTATGAAACTTTAGATTGTTTTTAGAAATACTTATGCTACGAGTCATATAGCAGTTAGTCACCCTATTCCACAATCTTTTCAGAACTGTTGTTGGCAGAAAATGAGCAAAGCTTGTCTGGTGAGCCTCCACATAAGGATGTGAGGCACACTGCTGGCTCAGATGAAAAACCTCTTGGATCGAATGGCCTCTCCTATTCCTTACACCCCGGCATGAGCTGCGCAGTACCAGCCTTCTCCAATGGGCTCTTGTCTCTGCAGACACGTGAGAGAGAAGGGAAAACACGTCAGGTGGCTCAACTGACAGGTTTTAAAAATGAAATAATCCTTTTTTTTTAAGACTAAGGATAAGAAGTGGAAAGAAGGTGAGAGAGGGAAAGAACCCATTTGTTTCCAGCACTGGAGAAAACAGATTGATCGTTTCTTAGTTATATTTGTTCAGCCAATTTATTTAGGTACCTTCTCACGCGTACAATAAAACCATTGGCCAGATACAGCAAGAAATGGACTTCATTAAAGAGAAATAAATAAAACATGAAGTTATTTTGGCTCTGTAATTACACAGGCCAGAAATGAAAATGAAAAATACGTAAAGATTGTTGAATGGAAACTTTCTATATGTTTTTGATTACCTTGCGTTGACAGCTCTTCAGATTATCTTGATTCCCATGCCAATTTGCATTGAATTTGCAGAATGAATTTATGAGGTACTGTCTCATCTCTAGGCTGGGGGTTTCATACATTTTCATTAGGCACACTGCATTTTGACAGGAACATTGTCCCTTGGAGAAACTCCCTTCCCTTTCCGAACCTTATGGCTCCGATGACAAGTACAGCTCACACAATTTTTAGATACAGTTATAAATCAATGGTATGTTGCTCATGGTTTCACTATGAAGTAAAAATGCTGTTGATTTTATTTTCTTCCCTTCACCCATTCTTTTCTGTCCTTTTGGCTCTTGGCAAACATTTCTAGCTGATTCACATTTCATAGCTGATTCTCCCTGTGACCACCTTCCCCCTTGCCCATGCAGGTTTTTTCTTAGGTCTCCTCACTTGTCTGTGACTCCCATGCTGCCCAGAGACTCACATGTGTTTTACTTCTAGGCATTGCTATTATGCTGGTGGCTTTCTGCCTCTTCTAATCTACAATGCCTAACTAGCACCCCTTTTTTATAGCAGCTTGTTGCTATACAGACTGGGGTAATTTTTTGCGTTTTGTCTTGCTTGCAGAGTGGTCCTGGCCTGTAACTGTATCTCCTTAGCTGCCACAACAGAGTACTTGTATTGCTGTTACGAATGCCATAGGTTGATTAGGGTTTTAGTAAAAGATTTGAGATGGTAACTCAGAAAATTATAACATCGGAGCCAGTCCTAGCTTACAAGTGACATCTGAAGTAAAGCTTTTAAAGCAAAAGCTTTAGTTCCTATGTTGTCAGTGCAGCAAAGTTATGATCTTTGAGATGGCCAGAGGCAGGACCTCCTGCAGTTGATAGCTAAGCTTAAGCCGATACGAAATTTCACTGGAACCCTTCAACTGCACCCGCCTCTCTATCAATTAGAGCAGTTAGGCTTATACTTATACTGCTCCATCAGGCTCATACAATTAGATTTGCAAAGGAGCTGAGCCAGAGAGGTTTGATCTGAGCTGGGTTTTCAAAAGTGTTTCATACTGTGTTGGATACAAGCACACTCTGAAAGACTCTCCATGTAGGGTAAAGGTTCCCAGTTTATAAGCAGCTTCCATTCAACAGTCCTAAATTCCAGGAGATCTAATCTCTTCTGCTTTAATGTGCCCACTAAATTTATTTTCCTGCTTGCTAATATATTAATAAATATTAATTAATGTATATTCAGCTTGGACCCTTTGGTCTAGCACTGACTTCTTCCAGATATTAACTTGTTTCTAATCATATTCTTCTCTCCCCGACCTCTCCAGATCTCAGCTCAGAGTTTCACAGTTGGTACATCTTGTATGTTTGTACATGGATAAAGCAGTACTTACGTACTTTATAGCTAAGCCATGAATTCTAGTAACCAAGGTTTTTCTGAAAGCTTGCAATTTGATCAGGGAAATGTCAGCATGATTTGCATTTTCTATTGAATCAACATAATCCAAGATAAAGTAAAATCAATTTAGCAAGGTTTTTAATAACTACCAGGCTTAAAATATTTTAACATACTATTTCTGGTTGACTGATTCGTGTCCATGGTCATTTCAGGTCTGTTTAGAATATATAAAACTTGTATGCATCCCAAATAATGCCCCAAATTATGTGGCTTAAATCCAGATGGTTTTATATATAATGTAATCAAATAAAAAAGACTGAAAGCTCAAAGGGTGCTATAAAAGCATGGGCTTATTCAGCTTTACAAATGAAAAGTTATAGGGACCCAACCTAGAGAGATATACATAATTTCTTTAAGGTTTTTATGTCCAGAGAAGCTACCTTTAAAGTCACTAAAGAAGGTTTAAGGTGTCTGAGTTTAGTTTGCTGGATGACAAATAACCGTGTCTTGCACTTTCATAGCAGTTTCGTGTGGGAATGACATTGTCTTCAATAGATACACTGTTACTATTAATAGCAGGTTTCATTGGTTTAAGTGATAGGCAGATTCTCCCTCTGCTCTCCTTGTTTTTCCAGTGAAACAGCTATTAATGCCCCAAGTGAAAAAAAGCAGTTCCTTTCCAATATCTCTGTGTCATATACAAACTAGGGGAAAGGAAAACAAAAGGAAAAAGAAAAGGGAAGACAGTAAAATCAGCTAAAATGTATTATTAGAAAAGTGTAGATAGTAAGGTACAGCTGAATTATTTACATGAAATCAGAATTTTGCTTGCATCTGCGTACATGATCATGAAAATCTATATTGGGTGGGAAAGAATTGCTTCACATCTAAGCTTTTCAGAAAACAGAGTGAATCTGAGAACTGATGTCAAGGTGAAGCTTTTCTTGGAACAACATCTATGAAAGACATGACCAAGTTGGGAAGCCCAACTGTGAGAGATTCTCACTGACCAAAAGCCAAACTGATGGGGAGAGCAGCAACTTGACTGACGAAGACCAGAAGATGTTCTATGGAATTTAGAAGTCCAAGGAGGCTTTGGTACACTTGGATCTTGTCTGGATTAATATATGAACTATGAGAAATCAAGTAGCTGATGTGGCAGTAGGTGCTCCAATGAATTGATTCTACACCATAGGTCATCAAAATGGGTTATCCCAAAGTGTGGAATGAAATACAGAATCCAGAGAACTGTGGACTTCTGAAAGCTTGAGGATCCTGACATTTGACTGACCTCAGTGTCTCCACAATCTTGTGGAAACCTTTATTTCAATACTTTCTAGGGCTTGAGCTGTCTGATTTGTACCGTTATACATCAGAGGCCACTCTATTGCAAAAACCATTGCTGGCTCTTACCACCAAAGTTTGAAAGGAGAAAGCAGTGGAAATGTAAAGCGCATCTGGGTAGTGCTTATGGCTGGATTTCAGGCAGGGATCCATAAAGATTTCTTGTATAGATTTCCAGAGCTGGACTATTTGGGCTCAGACCCCTAGACTTTGAACCCATGAGATTTGTGATGCATGGTCATAAATGAACATTATAACAGGATCTGATTTCACACCTCAGGAGAAGGAAGTAGCTTTGCTGAGCTCAATCATCTGAGTATATCAAGATACTCAGATGTATATTATTATGTGGTGATCTAAATGTATGAAATAGGAGATGGGATCTGGGTACTTTTGGGTAGTCTGATGAAAACCTAACTAGTCATAAAAGCCACTGAGGAAGAACTGGAGACCAAGGTTTTGGTAATTTTTTTTCATACACAGAATCTTTTTTTCATGTGTCTATGGAAACACGCTGTAAGAGTGAATTTTTCCAACAGAAAAAAAGAGACAGAATCTGCCCCCGTGAGCAGATTGGTTCAGGAACACAAGGTATTACTCAGGTCCCCAGTGATTATAAACTTGGTATGGAAAGAAAAACTCTTGCGATTGTTTAAGTGGCACAACAATGTGACAGAAAGTTATCTTTTATCCAAAGTTACCCAAAAGGAAAAACATGATGAGAACAGCTAAGAATGCATCATCTGAGACTTATACCAGACTATAGTGCTGTCAAAGACCTTCTGAGTCATGAAGTCCATGCTCCAGTTACTGCAATACTCCACCACATCATGTAATGCCTTTCATTAAATTATAAAGCTCCAACGTGAAACAAGTGAGCTTTTTTCCCAATGCTGCTCATTATGAATGACTGTTTCAAAACCTCACAGCCATGATGAGTAGAAGCTTTCTAGTTTGCAAGCTGAATTTATGAATGGCCTTTTCATCTCCATTTGTTTCTAGGTCAATATTATCTTCCATCTTTAATATCCCCTCCCCATGTTTACCCTCACAGTATAACTTTTCCTGCCTTTGCTCTGGTTGGCTAAAAGTGAATTTTCTGGTGAAAGGTAGGCTCTCCCTTACCTCATCAACCCTGTAGCCTTTCTCTTTATGAGTTGTTACTTGAAATTAACTTCTGCATGTCCTCAGTGGCTAATAATAATTTAAGATTTTTCTAAAGCCATGCCCTTACCCCATGCATTCTTTTATTTTATCTCATTTCATTCCTTTCTCTTACAGTTTATTTCATTTTTTCTCTGTTTAGGGTGGAGTTTTTTCCTCAACAGAGTCAGAACTATAGGTTAGATGGGTATGGACATCAGGAGGAGTTGCAACTATGAGATGGCTGTTGTTTTAGTCAGCTGTAAAACCATTGTGAAACTGCTTTACGTACCAGCAAAGTACATGTGTAATGTACTTATGAATGGAGGGATGTTTGCTGACTTCGTTTGTGAAGGTACACCTGTCTGTGAGGGAGAGATAAAGGGACAAAGAATATGAGAAACAAGGAGCAAAGAATAACCAACAAGTGCATAAACACTGAAACAAGCTTGGTAAGGGGATCTGAGGGTCCACATGTCAGGTGAAAGATGTTTGGAGCTGTGAGCAAAAATCTACTTTTTTTCAGTGTGGGGGTAATTGGGGCTTTGTTTGTCTTTAATTTTATTGCAAATAAATATCTCTGCGACAAAACACAACTCCATTTTCAGTTTTTCTTAGTGAAAAGAACTTGGGAGACCTTGAACCTTGGCTAACAACTTGCAGGTATAACATAATTTTGGCATGTGTGTAAACAACTTTTAATATTGCCTTTAAGTGCTGCTAGAAAAGGCGATAACTAAAGGGATATGGAAGAAAAACAAAACTGATAAATGTTGGAAGCTGATTTCACCTGAGTTCTTTATGGTATGTTTGCATTACACAACTCAGGGCTGTGAGGATACCCATCTCTGAAAGTGGTGGCTCATGCCATCATAGCTGGGTCAGTAGGTCCAGCTGGGACAAGCAGTGCCATCACTAGTCAGATATTTAAGGCAAACTTTTAGTGCACTATTAAAAACAATAGTGCATACCTATTCGGGCAGTAAGAACTGAGTAAGCTTTCTGTTGCCAGAGAGGGGGCAAGCAGGTTCTCTTTATCTGTGCTCAGCCCCAGATCTGCTGATTTCTTCTGCCAGAATGGCATAGCATCTTGGCCCTTGGAAGGAGATGATACATTGCTGGATTCTTTCTGCTCCAAGTATTTAAGTGTCTTAGTGTTACATATGATACAACCACTGCAGCTGCAGTTCTTTGTGGCTCTCTGCTGCACTGAGAGCCCTAAAATTATTTTACCTACTCACTTGAAATCTAGAAAGTGGAATTTAACAGTAAGCTGTAGTTGCAGATAGAGTAAGATTGAGAGGAAAATAAAGGGAAGTAGACTATGCTGTCAAACTTATCTTTGTGAAAGGGAAAATTGTCAAAGAATAGTTAACACACAATAAATTAAATTAAATGCTTTGGGGTCAGAATAGTGCCATTGTTTTAAGATGAATGCTGGTGCTGCAATGGTGAAATTCAAATGCTGGGCTTTGGCAGTTGTGCATCTCTGTTCAACTTCTCTAGACTTTTTTTTCATGAACCAATTGTTGTAGCTTCATTGTGGGTTTTCTTTCTTGTGAAAAAGGTTCTGGATTCAAGTAAAAGGTATCTGATAATTTATACCAAGACATACCACTGAATCACAGTGCCAAAGAGAACCAGAGAAGAAGCATTAGGAAAAGCTGTTAGAGGCAAATTAAATTCTTGCCTCCCTGAAGCCAGTGGGAAAACTCTGTTGACTTGGATGAAGACAAGATTTCACTTCACAATTAGAATATAATTCCCCTCAAACAACCTCTCTCAAAAACATATTCTTAAAATATTCCTTGTCCTTCTTCAAGAAGGCCAATGGTCTCCTGGGGCACGTTAAAAAGAGCATGGCCAGCAGGTTGAGGGAGGTTGTCCTCCCCCTCTACTCTGCTGTGGTGAGGCCACATCTGGAGTACTGTGTCCAGTTCTGGGCTCCCAAGTTCAAGAAGGACAGGGAACTACTGGACAGAGTCCAGTGGAGGGCTACAAAGATGATCAAGGGACTGGAGCATCTCTCTTATGAGGAAAGGCTGAGAGACCTGGGGCTGTTTAGCCTGCAGAAGACTGAGAGGGGATCTTATCAATGCTTATAAACATCTAAAGGGCAGATGTCAAGAGGATGGGGCCAGACTCTTCTCAGTGGTGCCCGGTGACAGGACAAGGGGCAATGGGCATGAACTGGAACACAGGAAATTCCATCTCAACATGACAAAAAACTTCCTTACTTTGAGGGTGACAGAGCACTGTAACAGGCTGCCCAGAGAGGTTTTGGAGTCTCCTTCTCTGGAGATATTCAAAACCTGCCTGGATGCGTTCCTGTCCAGCCTGCTCTAGGTGAACCTGCTTTGGCAGGGGGAGTTGGACTAGATGATCTCTGAAGGTCCCTTCCAACCCCTACCATTCTGTGATTTTCCCCATCTGTGCATTTGCGTATCTTCTTCACGTCTCCTATATTCACTGTACAGTGATAGCATGAGGTTGAATGGAGGTTTTTGTGAGGCTCAAAAGACAAAAGGGTGCTAGTCAGAAAAGTTTTGATCACATTGTGACTGGAGTCAGGAGCCTTTCCATCAACTGCCCACAGTGAGATATAGCTGTCTTCATGCTGATGATAGAAAAAGATCCTTAAACAGCAAGTGTTAATTACATATGTGATTAATCATCAGCCCTACTTCACCAGGATTTCACCAGGACCTTTACTGAGGTTTCGCAAAGTCAGAGTGAAGAAATCTTGTTTCAGTGTTTACTTCAGTGAAGAGGTTCATGTTACTGTATCAAAAAGGCAGGTTTTGGTATTCTGGGTCTCTTAGAGCTTCTTAGAAATTATTAAATTCTTGGAAGTAATTTATTTTTCACCTCAGGTATATTTTTAATAAAATTATTATGGAAACTGAAATTAATTTGAAGTTTTCATCACTTTTACCCCACGAGGCTAAAAGTGTGATGTTTCAAAAGGAATACTGACAGAATTTGGCTCTGAAACTTAAAATGTAGCTTATAAAATGCCTCAGGTATTATATCATCTAGCATTTGGCAGCTAATAAATCTTTTTAATGGAAAAGTGTTTTGGTTTTTTTTCTGAAATTACCAAGGGATCTGAAAAAAAAGGGCACTTCCAAACACATTGATTTAACTGCTGGAGAGTCTCTTCATTGGCTCATTACTGCCAGGAACAAGATGCTATTATGTTGACTTGAAGTCATGGCAGGAGAACACAACAAAGATGAGATTTAAGTTCTGTGTCACACGTTGGCTGCAAAGTTTTAGACTTTTAGGAAGGGGATACTTCTCTCTTCTGGTTTTCGCACTGCTTTGTGTCCATCTACTTCTGAATTTATTTGGTGAACGGATTTAAAAACTATTCTGCCTCTTTCTATGAAAGAAGAACAGAATATGTCATAGTTTATTTTACTCAAATCAGTATTACGGTGAATTAGGTCATCATTCTGCTTTGTTTCAGTGGAAAGCTAGCTAAAACCATACGTACTTAACCTAAAGCCCAGTGTGCTTCCCCAGAGAGGCAGCTGGATGCTGAAATTTGAAAAATTATGTTTATTAATTTGTAGGCTTAAAAATGGAATTTAAAGTAGGTTCTGGGCCAGCTGTATAAAGTTTAACTTTTAAATCTGAAAGAAGTATCTACAAGCACCTAATGTTTTCATGGCAGTAAGAAGTGCATAACAGCTATACTTTTGTAAATCAGGCTGCTTTTTCAGTATCTCAGACTGGATGTGTGATTCTTGGCCTTACTTGAAAAGTGTTATGACCCAAAATCTCTCAAATTTCCGCATAATAATAGATGGAATGGGATGGATTCTTCCCTGTTTTAACTGATAAAAATAACTGAGATACTCTTACTGCATAACATCCACGTAGTCTGCTTTTAAAAGTCCCCATGTGTTAGAGCCCCAAATGCTGTGATTGTGTCAAAGGCGCTGTTGTGCTGCAGCAGACACAGAAGAGGACCGTGGGGTCTGCATCTCTGTGCTGAATGGGGATCTGAAGCAGTAAATCATGCTGCATGGCTTTCATAACCTCAGTGTTGGGCAGTTTTGATGGGGCTTCTTTCAATTCATGGCCATGCTGTGCAAGGCTCCTCCAGTTACTGGGCAGAGCAAGAGACCCTGCACTGGCAACGTGCCTACACACCCTGCCTCCTGGTCTGACTGCAGAATCACTGACCTACCCTGTCAGCTGGTGTCTGCTGCAGCTGAGAGGTGATTTAGGGGCTTTAAGAGCAGCTGCCAGAGGGAGTGAGTCTTGCATAGAGTCCATGAGGCTTGACACAAGTCTGATAGCATATGGCTTCTGGCTTGCAAATGCCTTGATCAAGCCTATCCTTCTGGTCTGCTTTAAAGCTACAGAAATTGTCATAGAATCCTAGAGTCATCAAGGTTGGAAGGGACCTTTAAGATCATCGAGTCCAACCATCAAACTAACTGACAAAACCACCACTAAACCATGTCCCTAAGCACCACATCCACCCATCTTTTAAATATCTCCAGGGATGGTGATTCAACTGCTTCCCTGGACAGCCTGTTCCAATGCTTGATAACACTTTCAGTGAAGAAATTTTTCCTAATAGCCATCCTAAACCTCGTCTGGGACGACTTGAGGCTGTTTCCTCTTGTCCTATCACTTGTTACTTGGGAGAAGAGACTGACCCCCACCTTCCTACCACCTCCTTTCTGGTAGTTGTAGAGAGTGATAAGGTCTCCCCGCAGTCTCCTTTTCTCCAGGCTAAACAACCCCAGTTCCCTCATCCAACTTCAGAGTCAAACATGAACCTGGAATGTTTTTGGCTCAGCTCATCATAAAGTTAGGGACCATTTGCAAAAGAAATAGCCAGAACCATACTCCAGACTCCTCTGTAAAGCAATACTTGTTCACAGTCATTGTTTTGTTTCAAGTCCATTTCTACTTATTCTGAATAGGGGGAAGGCATAAAAGCAATTTTAATAATGGGACAAAATTTTAAAATACATGTGGTCTTCTGAACATTGAATTCACTTTAATAATATCTTTTTTCTTAAACATAATTGTATACATGAAGATATCTTTTCTCTTACTTTCTCAGTATTCTTCCTAAATTCCTGGTCAGCAAAAAGAAGGAACAAGCGATTTTCCCACACTCATTAACTTCTTGGAAAACAGTTCTAAGATTTAGTTAAAAACTAAACTGAAAGATTTTTTAAAAAATAAGAGTAATCTTGAATAGAAAAATTTAAATGCTTCATTTTGAGGTTGTTAAACAAAATGTACTTAAGAAAAGTTGGTTTATTAAAAGCAAAACAAATACACAAAAAGTCCTCAAGTTGCTGACTCTGGATCTTTTTCTGAAAAATATGTTTTTGAAAAAATTTCCCTTATTTCTGAAACCTCAGCTGATACATTTCTAGAGTAACAGTACCACATGGGCTGGCTCTTGCTTTTCCTCTTTTAGCAGAACAATGCACAGGAGCACTTTTAGCACTTAGTCTTCAATACAGTGCCATAAACAGTGAGTTGTAGCCTCTTTCAATTTATACTAGCTAACATAAAAATCATTATAGTCCACTGCAGAAATCCAGCCTATGTAGAAAAAGTCTCTACAGTCCTGCACAGCTGTTTCTAAATCAGTGACTGCATCATCCAGGAGTTTCACAGGCAGAAAACAAAGCCTTGGGGAAAACATAGGGCACAGGATTGTAAGGGATCCCTGGTTCACTGGTCCACACGCTTGGCTACCACAGGCTACCATATAACTTAAGCAGTAAATATGTCAAATTTCATCTTTAAATATGTTGGTTTTGAATGTACTTGGTTTTCTAATACATGAGTTCTAGTATATCAGTTTTAACTCTTCCGTAGCAATTGCTTTGTTTATTATAGGTGTTATTTAAGTAGCATAAAGTCATATACTAATGTATAAGAATGAAAGTATAGACAACACATTTGTATTTAGTTTATGCAGACTAAATGTTGAAGGAAGGTAATTTTGGAGGAAGTATCATAATTTCAGGGAAAAGGACATTATTTGCTTTTTGAGCTACAAATATTTTGCCAAGGAGATGTAGGGAAAATATGTCACTCCTGTTTGCAAAGTTTTGTTTCTACTAACCATCACTCACCTTCTCAGTGATTGTTGGATAGGTTGTTTTAATGAGCTGGTAAAAAATCCATTGGAGTAGATAAAAGAAAAAATCTATGACTAGGGGCTATAAGACAATATGCAAGTGTTTTCTGCTTGATTTGTTTATCTAAGAAAAATTTGGACAAATAATTTTTGGCTTCAAATATAAGGGGTTACTTCTAGGAGGTAAATCAAGTAGGGGGTTGTTTTATGGTTCACTAATAAAGTAATTTTCTCAGAAATAAAATCAGTGACTGATTCTGAGATAAACACATTTTTTTCAAGAGCAGTATGTAATAAAATTGATTTTTAACATGGTCATCACTTGACTGGGTATGGTAAACAAAATGAGGTCAAAGAGAAATTTGCTCAGTAGAGACTATGCAGGACAGAGTTCTAAAAAGAAGGTAAGAAGTAGTCATAAGAAGAGATTTCCCAAAGTCTACTATTGAAATTAATAGGACTATTTCCACTTAAGGTTAACATGCAGATCATTCCCATTGCTTGTTGTCCCAGTTCCAGTTTTCCATTTTGTGGTCCTGCTTCCCCTCTTGTATCAGTTCCAGCACTCCTACAAGCACGTAATGAACTGCTAAGATCACAGTAATGCACCCTGTGTCGTTGGGTGGGGGGCAGAGGGCATGTTCTTCCCTGTTCTCTTTGTGGACCTGCTGTCCATCAGTTTGATCAGATTTTGAACCTGCCAATACTCTCTGACTACCCAACGTCCTGCAGCAAGATTGCAGAAGATCAATGCCTTCCGAGTAAAGAAGTATTTCCTGGTGTCCATTTTAAGCTGATCTCCTACCAGTTTCAGTGAGTGCACACCAGTTTTAGAAATCTGGGTTTTGGTGAATAACAACCTTGGATTTGCCCACCCCACTGCCTCCAATTCTGCAGCTTTTTACTAGTGTGCTAAAGAGGTAGGAAATAACCCTGATAAGCGAAAAAACCAGTCTGCCCCAAACATACGAAACATTCAGTGCAGGATCAGATGACCCCTGCAGGTGATGCAAAGGAGAGGCCACTCCTGGCAAAAAAGCCCATGACCCACTGCTGCAATCATTCACAGAGCTCTTCTCAGAACATCCTCCAGCTCAGCAGCCTTTGGCTTGAACCCATCATCCAGCAGCACCATGCAAGATGTGCAGCACCATGCCAGCTCTGCAGCTGAGGACAGTTTTTGTTTCTCCAGCTACAAGGTCATTGCTGGAGCTCAGGTTTCTCAGGTTGGTTATCTACCATGACCCCCAAGTCTTTCTCTGATATGTTTCTTCCACGGATAGAGTGCCCTGTCATAGATTTCTGACTTCAAGTCTGGTGATATTTGAAGAACATATTTTTCTCTATTTCACTTGAAGTGGGTATCATAACTCTTGATAATTATGGATTATAGCTGTAATCTTTGTGTTATTTACAATCTCTAGCAGTAAGGGCTTATGTTTTTAGTTCATTAGTAGGAAAGTCATGT
Source organism: Stercorarius parasiticus (assembly GCA_013396915.1). Classification (NCBI taxonomy): domain Eukaryota; kingdom Metazoa; phylum Chordata; class Aves; order Charadriiformes; family Stercorariidae; genus Stercorarius; species Stercorarius parasiticus. The sequence continues at coordinate 77,824 of VWZL01005216.1, read as the reverse complement.
GGCATGGGAAGACCGATACTTGTCTAGTTGCTTCTCAGATAGAATTCCTTTTTCTGTATCTTAAAGACTTTAACATTAACGTTACATTAAGACTTAAAAGCCCATAAAAATTCCCCATGGTTATTGTCATACAAAAGCCCTTCCTAAGTAAACTTACACAGAGAAAGGAATACTATCTAGAATGATGTTACTGGAAGATAGCACAAGTGAGATCCAAAGTCAGAACTGCAGTCAGCTAGAACTTGTAGGCTTAGAGAATTATGCATAGCACTGAATAATAAGTTATATACAGAGCTGAATGCCTTTAGATCTGGAAAAAAAGTAAATGAAAATGTCTTCTTAACATTTTTGTTTAAGAAATACCAACAGAACAGCAGCTGAAAATACTTTTGTAATCCTCAAATATTTATGTAGGCAATTAAGTGCTTTTTTCAAGCAATTAATAGTTTTAGTACCAATGCATGAATATTCTAATTTTTAAATTCTTTGGCTGTGCTTTGATAAATTGTTTTTCTTGGGAAAGAAAACACAGCTGAATTGCTGCCATGTGAAAATCACAGGGGAAATATGTGAATTACAATATGTTTTACTGAAGGAGTGCTTTAGTCAGTAAGTATTAACTTTTGAATTCATCTGTGTTCCTTGAAAACAGATGCTTAAATGCTTTCATGCCTGACTCAGCCTTTTGACCTTTCACAGCAGACAAACCATGTATTGTTTTAGGTCTTTTCACTAACATCTTAATAAGTCTAAGTCATCAGTGCCTCTGTGGAAAACAAAGGAGAATGGATTTATTCTGTATCCTCATTCAAAACAGCTTTCTTTCAGTGCCCACATTATTTGTCTAGTTGCTGTTATTGAGAAACCTTCGTTTAATGCTGCTTCTTACAGTTAGTTTGTGAAATACGTAACCTGTAGAGTGGTTGATAAATTTTTCTTATTGGAAGGTGAAGATTTTATTAAAAAAATATTTTTTTTATTTTCACACGAACCACTCCAAACTGCCAAAATTTGGCTGAAAGAAAAAAGTAATATTTTGGTCCTCTTGGAGTGCTCATGTGGTGTTTCATCACATTTGGTGTTGGCTGTCTAGGAATCTCTCCGCGTTTCTATGCCCAGTGCTAGATCTGCAAACTTTTTACCAGTCACACACCATTGCCTGTGACTGAACTGATTACCTGCGATAGGTTGTGGTGAACAATGGGAGATGTAGTTTAGAAAAGACACTCTGTCTAGACATGAGGGTGGTAACATGAATTGTCCTATTGACTGCTCCTGTGAGGCATTACGGCTGCATTTCAGAAATATTTTGGAACCCATGTGTCAGTTTTGCAACTTTTCTGAAGTCTGAGTATTTTCCGTAACAAAAACATCTCATTTTCTTCTTAGTGTTTAGACAGAACTTGAATACATATACCACAGCATTAAGTAAAACTCACAATTGACTTGGTGACTTGAGTCAAAGTTTTGATGGAATCGAGCCTTGATCATTATTTATAAATACTGTTCCAATGATAAGACACAATAAGACAGCTTACAAACTACTTCCTAAGTTGCTTATGTGTAAGAGTAGTATCATAATGGCAGGAAAAAAAGATTTGAAAAGTTGAAAAATGCACAATAAATTTGGCGAAGTCTTGGGACCAGTAGTGTTTAATATCTTCATCAATGACATAGACAGTGGGATTGAGTGCGCCCTCAGCACGTCGGCAGATGACACCAAGCTGAATGGTGCAGTTGACACACCTGAGGGACCGTATGCCATCCAGAGTGACCTGGACAAGCTCGAAAAGTGGGCCCATGTGAACCTCATGAGGTTCAACAGAGACAAATGCAAGGTCCTGCGCCTGGGTTGGGGTAACCCTCAGTATCAGTACAGGCTGGAGGATCAAGAGTTGGAGAGCAGTCCTGCTGAGAAGGACTTGGGGGTACTGGTGAATAAAAAGCTGGACATGAGCCAGCAACGTGTGCTTACAGCCCAGAAAGCCAACCGTATCCTGCTCTGCATCAAAAGAAGCATGACCAGCAGGTCTAGGGAAGTGATTCTGCTCCTCTACTCTGCTCTGGTGAGACCCCACTTGGAGTACTGCGTCCAGTTCTGGAGCCCTCAGTACAGGAAAGACATGGACTTGTTGGAGCGGGTCCAGAGAAGGCCCACAAAAATGATCAGAGGGCTGGAGCACCTCTCCTCTGAAGAAAGGCTGACAGGGTAGAGGTTGTTTAGCATGGAGAAAAGAAGGCTCTGGGGAGACCTTATAGCGGACTTCCAGCATCTGAAAGGGGCTTATAAGAAAGACAGGGACAGACTTTTTAGCACGGCCCGTCTTGATAGGACAAGGGATAATGGTTTAAAACTAAAAGAGAGTAGATTTAGACTAGATATAAGGAAGACATTTTTTACAATGGGAGTGGTGAAACACTGGAATGGTGGTAGATGCGCTATCCTTGGAAACATGCAAGGTCAGGTTGGACAGGGCTCTGAGCAGCCTGATCTAGTTGAAGATGTCCCTGCTCATTGCAGGGGGTTGGACTCGATGACCTTTAAAGGTCCCTTCCAACCCAAATAATGCTATGATTCTATGATTGGCATAACTGAAATTAGGCAGAATATTGGTTTTGCTTGTAGTAGGACCAGCATTTAATTCTTCAAATGACTTCATAGAACTCATCTTATGCGAAGATAAGCCAAAAGTTCAGTGAAAGCATTCAATTTGGACCCGGAGAAACATTTGGTATAGGCCGATGCATTCTGTATAACAGCTTTGTTGTGGCAATGTTAGGGGCAAGCATAACAACTAAGATATGAAGCATCACATGCTCAAAAGGTCAAGCACTGGAAGACAAGAGTCAATTTGTATTAGTTAAAATGAATTATGCAGTTAAATTGTATCCTGTAGTCGTGTTTACAAACTCCAAGCTTCTTGGCATTTTGCATATTTTTTGCCTTTGTTTGTAAAGAATATTATGCGCTTGCCCCATATCTTCCACCTTAGCTAAAACCACATTCCAATACAATTAATTTGTAGTTTTAAGTTGAGACAATATTCGGATGTGTTTCCTCACAATAGAAAATATTATTCTCTAGGAACTGGCCAATGAGAGATGGGTATTTTTAAGGTCCTAACTTTCTGTGAAAGATAGTGGCAGAAACTGACTTTTGGAAAATATCACATTTGTAATAATAGATTCATTTTAAAAAGCACATAAATTGAAGTAATTTGGCATAGGGCTTCTTTGAGAAGTATATGCTTTTTTTTTTTTTTACAACAACTGGTTATACATTCTGCTTTGTCCAAGCAGGGATTCTGTGCAGAGGTACCACCTCATATCAGGTAAGGATTGTAGTTGTGCTAAACTCTTTCTGTATTCTGGGACAGATGTGAAGAGAGATATGTAGGAACACTTTACCGCACTTTAGATATCTGATTTAGGTGTCTCGAGAGTGTAGTTGATCCTAATGCAGATGCTTATTTTCTTCTATTGACAATGAAAAGAATCCAGAATGACTAGCTCAGGTAATAAACACTTATACTGTGGTTATCTGAAATTAGATGACCTGAGTCCTACTCATCCAAGTGCTAATTAATCCTCTCTTCTCATTTAATATGCAGAGACCCTAAAGTATCTATACTATTAAGAATGTTACTTAAGTGCTAAATTTACCTACAGCTCCTTTTCTGCAGTAATTAGCAAAAGCAAATCTTTGTAACTCAGTGGAAGATGGTTATAGAAATAGGGTAATGTAACCCGACTGAGGGGAAAAAAAAAAGATGATGATGATATTTTCCATTAATACTAAATGGTTCCTGAGAAGCTAAAAGAACGAGGAAACTAAACCAGGGTGACTCAATTTTGCCACTGATAAAAGACAGCATGAGACAATACTGAATCTCAGTCTGGCTCATTGGGAAGAAATACAAGAAGAGGGCAGGTTACAGAGGATGTCTTATTCACAATCCATGGAGAAATTATCCCAGAAGGAGTAGCAAGGGTTCAGGGTTGTTTGGGACTCTCCAGGCTGTGGTCAAAACAGAGAATGAGCACGTATTTAGGTCGTCTTCTTTGAACTGATGCAGGGGGCTATGATACAGATCTTTGTCTGTAACCTCCTTGGGGCAGAGATTGCATATATAATATTTTTTTATTCTAGCTTTTGTCCAGTGTTAGGCGCAGGGTGGCCTCTAAACACTGGTAAGTGAAAACTCAACAAGTTTTTTTTCCCCAAATAAATTGCACAGAAATGAACTTGAACTGATAAGGAAGTAAGGAAAATAAGGAAAAATAAATAAGGAAAGCTAGTCAGGCTGGTTTAATTGTGAATTGTAACTAGTTCATGTTGTATTTCCATTACTGTGCTCTATTTATATAAATATTCGATATAAAACTGATATGTTAGCTAGTATATCATGCAGTTATATGGCTTTGCATTTTATATGAGTAAATTTTATTGGGTTCTTTTTACCACACAAGCTGTTTTCCCCAGTGTTCTGTAATTTATATAAATGCTTGCTTTAGCAAAGTTTTGGAGGAATCAGATTTCCCTGCCAACTCCTTCACAGCTAGTGTGCAGAGAAAGTTGCCTGAAAACTGTTTTTCTGCTCCCAGGGCCATAAGTTCCACGGGAAGACCTGAGTCAGTAATTGTAACCATATAAAAATATATTTATTTCACATTAATTGTACATGTGGAGAGATTACTAAAAAAATAATTTAAAGAAGTTACACCTTCGATGTTACCCATATATAATAGACCAGCTTTGTCCCTGTTAGCACAGAAATGTGTTTATTCCTAAAGATACCAAATGGCCCTGGTGTCAGGTCCATGGTAGTTCTGTAGGATATCATTCCCCTCAGTGTTACAGGCATTTTAAGACTCCCCAACAGCTTTCTTACAGCTTCTCTGAACCAAAGGCTGACACTCTACAGGCATTACTCATGAGTGCATTAAGCACAGTGTAACTTGAAGCTAACCCTGAAGGTGCTGCAGATTTCTAAAATTTTGTTCTTTCAGACATTCTTGGGCAGCTGTTTTCTTTTTTTCTTCCACAAAAGACAAAAACAACAGCCACATCCAATCCCCTGATCTTGGTCTCTGGAATCACAGCTGGTAATTACACATGGTCTTGTGCGGGGCAAACCAGCTCCAGCTTAGTTTCCACATTTTGAAGAGATAGGGAGATGAAGTAATAACAGTTAGGGAAAGAATTAGAGATCTGCCAAACTACTTGAAACTGCTGACATTTTAAAAATAGCCTTAGGCAAAGTTTCATTTCAGATGATCTAGCGGGAAGCACTTTGGAAGTGCTTTAATAATCAGAAGGAAGCATGCAACTTTTTCAGCGAGGAAAAATTCTCAGCATTAAAATCAATGGATGCAGTCAATGTCTGATGAGTTTCTTAAGGGGCTGCTGATAGATTGAAAACAATTGGAAGTATGCTAGTATTTGTAATAGAATCTTATGTTATTTTAACCAGAAACTAATTCCTAATGTCTAATGCTTCTTAGCTTGCGATTCTCCATTGATAAACAGTACAGATAATGGAAATACCTGGATATTATCGATTTCCCTGTACCTTCCAGTAAGTTCTTTTGCAAATTGTCTTGAAGTGCCTTAGTATTTTAAGTTTACATTACTGATTAGAGTATGGAACTACTATATTATTGAGGCACACCCCCCTCCATTTATCAAGTTTAAAAAAGTGTTTATGCTAATAGTTAGTAAACAATATTTGTTTCATAACACCTAACTCAAGTGATGGATCCACACAGCAACTCACAGCATCCCGTGGAAATGCTCTCATAGTTCATGGCTGCATTGGGCACATCGCTGAAATACCTGAGTGAATAGTGCATTTTTGGCAAGATTAATTGGGCATGACACGGTGCTGTGCTACTGTGCCACATTACTTGTGGTGATCATTCAGCCTCAAAAACTTGTCTATCGAACTACAGTACTGCTCTGGAAATAGATGCTGTACTCAGAATTGCATGAGGTTCAGACCTCACGGAAAAGCAACAGGATTTTGCACTTTTTTTCAGTATGGGCTTGTCGCTGTTCTTTCCTTTTCATGAGTTTTGGCAAAATCTGAATCGTAGTGCAATAAACAGCTCATGACAATGCATAAAATAAAAAAACCTCACATTGCATTACAGTCTTCCATTTTACTGGGATCTTTCAGAGGATATACAATGTATATTAGTATTTAGAAAATAAGAACAAATTAATAGCATAACACTATCTGTATTTGTTGTCAGTATTAGGCACAAATATTAGCACATCCTCTAGATTTGCTTGTTGTTGAAAAAGGCAGGAAGAACGGATAGACAACTTCATCCATTTTTTCCCCATGCTTTTAAAACAGCTTTGCATGCATTACCTCTTTACTATTATTTTAGTTAGTTCAATAAAACATTATTAGTTATGATTACATTGTTGTATTCTTTGTCTTATTGACTAAGAGATAAAATGTCAACATGCCATTTACTTGCTAATGTAAAATCAACCAACTGTCACAGTGCCACCAGTATTGCCCAGCTCTTTTCATGATGATGGGATGGATATCTGCGAATGTTAGTATGGGGTTTGTAGTCTAAGGGTAGTTCTATCATTTCTGACTTTAAAAATCTGAACTGAATGTGGTATATGGTGACATCAAATAGATGTGGAAAGAGTAGCTGTATTTTTAGTTTCTAATGAGTTCAGATTTAATTTCCTGTAAATTTAATAAACCTCTGCAGAGATTGCTGGGAAAGAGAGAGGTCAAGAACATGATATTCAGAAGTTTTGATCATTGGCACTTGCAGGGGAAGTGCAGCTTGCCCTGGGGTTGGGTTCATGTGGTGAATCCCTGTTGGATTTCTTGCTTTACAGTCTTGAAAGAACCTTCACATGAGTTCACTCAACTTCTGATGACACATAGGAATTAGATAACCAAAGCCCAAGGTTGATAGCAGTGGTGAAGATCTTTTTTTGTATATTTTACATCTTGTATATCTTATTTTAAATACAGACCCCCCAAACTCGCCACTTAAGTTTGATACAATTGCAGCTAGAAATGAGAGTTTTGGATTCTAGTTATGGTGATTTTCTTTGATACTACAAGTTCCTCTCTGAGTAGCACTTTGTTTTTAGGACATGAACCCCATAACTTTAAAAAAGTTGGAAACTTCTGGCTGAACAAGGAGGCATCCTCTGGTTTAGGTGGTGCTGCTGGGAGCTGGAAAATAGATTGAATTCCTGTCTCAGATTAGGTACTTCAAATACAGCTAATGGTGCCATTGCAGTTGTAGAGTGTTGAGATAGGTCAACTCTGGAACATGTGCTCATTTAAAATTGATAAATAAAGTATTAGAGAGAGTCACATCAACAATGGTCAAAAAAGAAAACCACATAAGTGGCAAATAGGGGAAAGTGTGAGCTGTTTGAACAAATCTACCTGGTGAGGAATGAGGGCAGCAAATGTAGACACAGAGTGCACAGGAAGTAGTTAGATGGCAGAAGTTATTGTCTAAAGCTGTGGTACGCTGAAGCATAAGGCAGAGCACAAGAAGAACTAAGGTACAACATGTGCCTGGTGCCTTCAGCACTTAGACTATAAGGCAGAGAGAAAGGGTGGTCCACATCACTTAACATTTTCTTCTTACCAGTCTTGCTACTTGACAGTAATTATCGTGGTATATTTTCTTCTCTTTTAGCTGTCTAACTACTTCAGTTATTTCCTTTCTAATGCAGGCAACCATTAAGGAAAGCCAAATGACACAGCAGTTTCTGATCACTAGAGGCTAGAATGTAAACAATTTTGCAGACATCCTAATGAGAATAGGAAACTAGGAATGTTTCTTTTTCCTTTGCAATCTAAAAATAGCTTAAACATAATTGCTCTTGAGGACAAATGAGCTCAGGGATTTGTTATGGCTCTACGAAACTCTGCTTCATTAGTTTTAAACTTGCCACAACCAAAAATGACCAAGGGCTGAACTGGTCTGATTGAGCATTGGTTTGCTTAGTCCGTATTGAAGGATGCATGTCCTTTTCTTAAGAACAATTGTTGATTTCCACCTTCTGGCACTCTGATCAAGGAAGAAGTGCTCATATCTCTGAAGGATGACCTTTCTCTAGCAGGAAAGAAGGGAATATGTGAAAATTTACACTTTTGTAATATCAGTTTCATACAAGGCTTGTAGATGTGCAGTTTGAAATGACAGCTGCTTTGGATCCAAGACTCAAAAACTATCAGAATATTGTTTGTCTGGTAACTACAATGAATTTTGTTATGATAGTAGGGATATTCCTGCAGAGACTTCTCTACTGTGAAAGAAATTTCCTCAGTGTGGCCAGGACATGTCACAGGTGAGCCACGAGTAAACACTGTTATTGCCCAAATCTACCTCAAAAACTACCCAGCAAAAACTGAGATGAAATACGGTCTGAGCGTTGAAGAGAGAGCCTGCAGGACTCTTGTTTTCGGATTGCAGTGCTGGTAGAGTATCTGAGCTGTAGCAAGCTTCCTTATAGAAGAAAGTACTGAATTACAGAACAGACCTTGACACACTGATTACAGGATCTTAAAGTCCCTAGAACATAGCATGAGAAAACCGCATGAGTTACATTAACCATATGTCCATGGCTTCAAAAACTGAGATGGGCTTCTACTTCTTTCTAGAAGAAAGGATCTCAATGACAGAGCAGTGTAACTGCTAATGTGTATATATATATGGATATGAATGTATATGTACAAATATATATTTATATGTAACATTCCTTTTGGAATACACAATCACATAAAAATACATTTAGTCAAGCTTAGAAACGGCAGTCAGTAAGATCTTGCTGCTAGAGACCTATTGTTTTTGATTTGGAGGCCAAAATATTGATAATATTGAAAATATTGATAACCTAAAGGAACTGGCTAATGTTGAGCTCTGGGACTGAAATACAAAAGAAACTTGGAATTTCTTTAAGAAATATGTGCAAAAATTGTCTGGAATTTGTATTCAAGTGAATGGAAAAAAGTTGTGAGAACTATATCCTGACTTAATTGGATGATTAACCACAGAGAAGGATATCAATAGCAGAACTAAAGTATATTGAGAGTGGAAATCCAAATTGATCAGAAGAAAAGTTTGTCCTGTGTGTCAGAATGCGTGGGTACAAAGTGAGAAATTATGAAAAGGGAGGACAAGATAAACTTTGCAGTTGTGAGAGAGAAAGTGGTGATTCCTGGCAGTTTGCTGTGTGGCTGTTCCTATATGGGAAAAGAAGTGGAATTGGCAAGGAAGAGGATGACCCTAGTTGTGGTGTTGATTATGAGAGCCGTCCATGCTCAAGAAAGATGAATTCAAATTGGACAAAAAGGGAGATGTCGCGGGCAAATGCTGTGAAGTTGGGACCTACAGCTAGACATCTAACTATTGCCTGTCTAAATTAAGAGAAATGAAGACTCCCTGGCATGTCATGGAGAAGAGGCAGCTGCAGCAGGGTATCCATCTACACCTTCTCCTGCCTGGACCCTTGGGGTTTGTGTGCACTGGGTCTGCTGGCAGCCCCATGGAGATACATGGCGTGGGAGCTGGATGACTTCCCTGCCTGCAGCGGCTCTTGCAAGCTCACTGCTTGCACAGACAGCAAATTTCTAACTCTGTAAAACAATTTGGGTTTTAAAAAGAAAAATGGGCCATGTCCCTGGGTGATGCAGCCTCACTCTGTGAATCTAATCTTTTTACAAAATATTTTCTTTTAAGCGTATCAAATCCAAATGGTCAAGATTTCTGAGGAACATATAATATAAACAAGTTAATTCATTTGTTGTTGAAAATTTCCTTGCAGATTACAATTTAATTAAAAATGTTAACAGATGTCTTTTGAGATAGTTTTCTGGTAATAGCAAACAGAAACATTATGTGAAGTGTCTTTATTTGTCTGTACAGCAGTCTTTATATCCAGGATGAATTAAATTAAGATAAATTAAATGAACTTTGTTATGGGAATAGGAACCAGAGCTTTAATGTACTCTGCTTAAACAGATTCATTTTTTTACATAAGCTTATCATACTGTACAACTATCTCATATTTATCACTTGATTAAGCGCACCAAGCAAAACCACAAACACAACAGGAGTACATCAGTGCTGGACAGTTAGGAGCCAAATGTAAAGACTGAAGAACTGTGATTTCCTTTGGCTGTTGCTGTCCCTGCCCGCATGTCTCCTTCCCCCTACAAAAATCAAAAAATCACCAAGGTCTTAGGTCGGGTTCTACTGCTGCACAACTCTGAAGCTGGGGTTCACCTGGAGGCTTTGAGTTTGTTCTCAACACTTATTTCAGTGACAGGAATTGTATGTAAAATCTGCTTTCAAAAGGTTGGATTACATGAGCACACACTTGACAAAAGACAGACAGAGGAAGAGCAGTGCACAGACAGGGACTATTTCACTGAAATCTTCACTTGTAAGACCTCACTGTTCTCTTGGACAGCTATGACTTGGGTATCAAATTAGAGATAAATACAAATATAGAACTGTCATTAGGGCTTATGTACATTAGCAAAAATGCTCACATTTTTCAATAAATCTAAAGAGGTTAAAGTGCTTAGGAGTTTGTATACAGTTTATTTGAAGCTTTCAGTGAGCATGTAGGGTTTTTTTCTTATTGGACCATTCAAAAATATACACAACACAGTATATAGTCACATACGTGAATATATATATGTGAAGCATGGCTTTACCACGAATGAGGGATTTATAATAGCAAAATTTATATGGTCCTTCTGATTCACTTTGGTTAGCTGAGTGCCTCTAATTTCCTATTGAATGTGTTTTCAGCTGGCTTCACCTTTTTGGTTTTTGCATATGTTACCTCAGGAATAACTCTAAAAATATTCCTCTAGACACTTCTGCCATACAGTGTGTCTGGAAGGGCAGATTCAGATATTTGCCTCCCTGAATCAGACGTTCCTGAATCAAACTTTCCTGCAGAAAAGCCAGAAGCAACTGCGGAATACAATTAAATAACCAAAAATGAGAAATGCAGAGACACTGCTTTTCGCTTGAAATATCTCTTTCAGTCCTGTAAGACTGTGTTACTGCCTCTGGAAAGGGAAAAAGAAGAACGGGCTGTAACTGTCCCAAAGGCCACATGATCCCTATTGTACCTGCTGCTTTGGGCAACTCTACATTATTAATTAATACTGTATCCTTCTTCGTAGTAGTTGAGAGCAAGAAATTGTCATGCTGCTGTATCCACTGATCCAGCTTCTACCTTAGTGCACCCTGACTTTCATCTCTAAGTGGAAAAATAATTTATAGCTACCAACCTAAATAAAGAAAAAATCAATGGGAATAGGTGTGGTCTGATGTGGATTTACTGTGAAATCAGGAGAGGCAGGAGGATTTTTTGGGGGGTGTGTGTTTGTTTGTTTGTTTGTTTTTTTAATATCTGAGAATGTTGTATTCAAGACAAATTCAGTGACATCTAGGAGAGTCGGAGAGTTAGAATGGGAACTCCATGGGAAATGGCAATATTTCAAAATGTAGGTTTGAACTCTAAGAAAATTCTCAAACAATTTGAGTTTGCCTGCAAAATGAAATTGTAATAAACTGCTTTCAGTTATTAGAAAGATTTTGTGTGGAATTTATCTGTTAATATAACTTTATTTTATCATATGAGAAGTACATCCATGATGCAAAAATAATTCTATTAATGAAAGTTTCAGGCATTCCGTTATAGCAATGTTAAAACATTCAGCTGTGCCTTTATTATAACAGGTTTTAGTTTTTTAATTACAGTTATGTGTGAAGCTGACAGAGCAGCAGAAAATTTTGTTTTATATGGAACCAACATTTTCCAATGAAAACCTGTGCTAATGAAAATTGTTTCAGAACTAATGACAACTGTGATACCCATAAGTTTAAATCTCACATGCCCAGCTCTGGGAGCAAGATTAACGTAGAGTAAGACACCACAGTCCCAGACGCTGAAAATTGCATTAGGTCCACCTTCTTTAAGCAAAAAATAATAAGTGGAGAGAAAATAGCATATATTCTATGTGTATATAGGCTTAGATTCCTCTGCTGAGTCTTCACTCTAGCCAGGCATCTATCTTTTTTTTGTCCAAGTAGTTTTCTTTCAAGTGCAATACAATCGACCTGATTCCCCAGTGGGGAATAGTTGCAGTTTGTTGCTGTAATGACATGACATTCCTATAAATGTTTGTCCTTCATCCAGTTAACCTGAATTTAATTTAGAAATAAAGATGTGTAATTGTGTATTCCCTTTTTTTGGCTCAAATTACTTTTGCTAATTTGACACAAATCAATAAGTAATTGTAGTGAAGCCAAATCTTCATAACTGTCGTCAAAGATGTTTGTGTGAAGCATCTTGTTTATTCAGAGTGGCTAAAATATTTTTTAAAATTGAAGAATTAATACAGCATCTGTTTACTCACTCAATTATATGGAAAAGTCAAAGAAATCCACAGCAGTCAATATATATCAACAGCAGTACTGGGCTCAGCATCATCAAAGAGGCCCCAGCATCTTGATATTTACTGTCTCTGAAGGTTTTTGGATTTACTTGAAGCCAAAAATCAAAACTGAATGGAAGAAATGTTAGTTCAGGTTGATAAAATAGAAAAAAAGTCTTCTTTCTAACTTTGGTCCAACTAAATTTCTGAGTAGCCTTATGTACTTTTCAAGAACTATATAGCTTTTCCAGAGCTTTTCCAGCCTGTTTTCAAGCTGTCTTCACATGTCACTAACCTACTTAATCCCTAGGTAGTTCTGTTAGCCTAATCTCATTAAATAGTTATATTTGCCACAAAACGTCAAAAGGCATTTAGTACCTTTCCTGTTGCCAAAGACACCATTGATCACAAATATTGGAGTAATAATACCAGCTTTAGTACTAGGGACTGTTACAAATAACAGAACACTGCATCAAATCAGCCCAGTCATCTGTGTCACTAATCCATATTACAAAGAGCAAAGAACTCATCAAAATCAGTCTTTACACTCTAATCTCCTATGACAGCAAGAGTATTTAACAGTTGTTGGTAAGAGCATTTCTGTGTGGGAAAAAGCACAGTAATATAGAGTTGCGTATCAGATCATTTGTTAATTACATATGTCAGTTCTACAACAATTTAAAAGACTAATGATACCACATCCATATTCACAATCTCTTTTACCGCTTATTTTGGCACTGAAAGGTTTTGAAGTAATTCTTGTGCATGCAAACCTATTAATTTTTATGCAGATCTGCTTAGATTCTCCAATTATAACTCATAGCTAATGTCATACTGTTTTGGTGGATAAGCATGAAATTCTAAACTTTTGTGTTCTGGAATATTTAAAATCTGTGCTCTTTTGGCTGACCTTGCCTATTTGACTTCTACATCGTTAATTAGTCTCCAGTTCCACTGCAAGATTGGCCAGTTCATATCAGATCTGAGTCTGGCTACAGGCAAAGAAAGCTGCTTTATAAAAGAAATTGTAAACTGATATCTGTCTTCACCTGTCACTTTTAGTAAATAATGGTTGCGGCACTGGTGACTATTTGTCCAAAGGGCGAGTGTGCAGATGAAAGCTCTGCAGTTGCTGTCCTCAACACTGAAGTCCTTGAAGCAGCTCTCCTGGCCACCCGCAGCAGGAAGAGGAAACTAACGTTTTATGTAACAGAAAAAAGTAAACTTCTCAGATATTTACACGTAATCAAAGTATATAATCTCAAACGATCTCTCTCAACTATTTTGTACTCATATGTTGAATATGCTTCCTTATATCTATTTGTCTGTCTCTCTGTCTGTCTGTCTGTCTATCTATCTATCTATCTATCCATCTATCTATCTATCTATCTATATCAGCTCCAGTAGCCCTTTCCTTCCCTAATATGGTTTCTTCGTACTGTTTCTCATTGATAGCTTTTATTTCCATCTGAAGTTGCTATCCTCAAGTGGCACCTTGCCATCACTCCAGCATTCTGGCACTCCAGGGAAAGTACCAGAAACGTGCCTTCAGTAAACGAACAAGTAACAACAAACAAATGAGTTAATTCACAGCTGCACGCAAAATCCGAGTTTTGAGAAACTTATGAGAAGCCCTGGAACTAGATCGCATAAAGAACTGAAAGCCATTCACCTCTGGAAATAATGCTTTCACAACCAATTTATTGAGGGACAAATCTGTAGGGATTCTTGGTTAAGACCACTTCAAGCATCTGGAAGATGCCCAAGATCTGATTTCAGAAGTATACACACAGAAACTCTTCTAAAGTTCAAAATGCACAGATGGAATCCTATCTACCAAAAATGGTGTCAGGCCATAGACTTTCTGTTTCCTGCTAGCTTGACTTTCTGGGATACTTTAGGTTTGGTTTTAAAAGAAAAAATATATTTATGTGTGCATGTGTGTGATATGCATGTATATATAAAAATACAAACAAGCAAACAAACACCCAGACATATGCAGACATGTATAAACGTGTGCTGCCAGGAAGCAAAATACCACTCTAATTAAATGGAAACTTTCATTTCCTGAAGGCCCATCTTGGTCCAAATAGCCTGGAACACATATGCACTGCAGTTCCATATTCTACCTGGGGGACAGACAACGTCCAGCGCTGTTCCAGCGTATTATTTCCTATTAATATATCATCTGGAATATAGTTGCAATATGGAGTGGACAAAGCCAAGACAAGTGAAGTAAAGTAAGATTAACCTTATCAAACCGATGTGCTCTTCAAGACTTGAATAAAAGCCTTGAATGAATAGGTGCTATCTAAAGTAGAACTGCACCTTGGAACTTTACAGTGATCCTACACAGTGAGTAAATGTATTACACTAAATTGTGTGTGCCTCTGGTTAGGAGTGATCCCAAGAAACCTTCCCAAGGGAACCCAAGGTAGTGCTACCAGCTACCAGTAGGAAAGCTACCAGGCTTTCCCCAGTTTCTTCTTCCCACCTGAAATTTTTATTCCAAAAGAACTGGATGACACTATGAGTTTTTATGTTTTGTTTGGAGTTTGGTTTGGTTTTTTTTTTTGACATCTGGCAGTCCCACTGTTTATATTGCGCAGTACCTCTGACTGGGATACTGTGCATTTCTACAGTGCACGTAGAGATCACAGCACAGGGTGTTACAGTAAGTCTGGGAAGGCTGACATGAGCTGCGTTTGTGCACACGTAGTGAATCCGATACGCTCTGACAGCATCAGTTTTACCGCATGTATTTCTCATCATTTTTTTCAGGATATACAAGCAAGATCTAATATTTCATTCCTGCACAGAAATGATTGTCCAAAGCAATGGATGTGAATCTTGGGTTTCATCTGTTCAAGTTTTTTTCATGCCTCTTGTGTGTGTACGTGCATGTAAGTTTACCTCATCCTGAGTCTGCTGCCACTACTAACATGAGCAGAGTGGATGTGGGCAGAATTTTACCTGCACTCACAGATCTGTAAGCCAGTACTTAAGCCCTATAAAGAACGCTCTTTGAGGAGAGAATTGCTGAGGAGCTGGTCACGTAGTCCATAAGAACTCTGACCAGTGTTAGGTCAGACACTCTGTGGTAGACCGTATCAGGTACCCTGTTAAGAAAAAGAGGTTTTTTTCTAGAGCTGTTTTTTCTGTCTGCTGCCAGTGCTGCTGTTCTTCTCTGACTTTTCATCCTCAATGTATTTTTTCAGTTTTAGAAGTTTGGCTGATCCTATTCTACAACTGTTTGTTGAAACAAACTACCTTTTGGGAAGAGAACTGACAACAGTCTCATGTCAAGTAAGACACATTTTCGAATGAGTATCACTTCTTTTTAAAGAGAGAATATAAGGAGTTCTTACTATTTAATTGGCATCAGTACATGCTAGAAATTCACAGACCCATCTTAATTTATTCCAGACCATAAAAAAATGTTTCTATCATCTAAAGTAATGTACTCTCCATAGGAAAAATTACTCAAATCCTTACAACTTCTATGTGGAGTATTTTTAACATGAGGTAATTCAGGATCATATTATTCTTAGGAAAATCCGCTGTGCTGTTGTACTGAACTTTCTGCCATGGGGGTCAACAACTAAATTCAGTGGGTCTTCTTTGAAGGGAAAAAAGTGTCTTCCCACAATACCCTACTGAAAAAGATAAAATATGTGCTACTCAAAAAGCACCCCACTGCTGCCTCGATTCTCTGCTGTGACAAGTGGGAGTGTCTGGGCTCAGTGAGCTGTATCTGTCACCCATTCCTTGCAAAGGGAATCTGCATTGGTCTTGGCAGGGGAAATTTTTCTTCTGAGCTGCCCCCCAGGATACCAACCTGCAGAACCACCTTTGTCACCTAGCAGAATGGGAACCCAAAGTCCTGGGATGCCCAAACTCAGCCCAGGTTGCCAGCACCTCAATGTTGAATGCACAGTCATGGATTAATCAGCTGTTCCCCTGCCCTCTGGCTTTGCTTCCACTCTCAACTCCAAATGGTTGACCAAGTGAAAAGGTACAGGGTTATTAGAGCAAAGAAAGCAGTTAATTTATTGATTTAAAAAAATTACAAATAGAGGTACAGAAAGAGAAAAGTGAACATGAACTAATTTCAGGAGATAATAAGCTGTTGCCTAAGGCATATCTCAACTGTGAACAGAGGGAAAAGCAGAGATGCAAGCACCCTCCTTTTGAGATGCTGTCTCAAAGAATTTAACTCCTCCCTTCTAGGACTCCCCCAGAAGTGTTCCCTTACCAGACACTTTTATTCTAGATCTCTTTGTTTGGTGGTGTCTTTTTTTGTTTGGGTTTTTTTTTTGTGTTTTTGTTTGTTTGTTTGTTTGTTTTTAAAAAGTAAAACATTTTAAAATATTTAAAAAAATATGACTCATGCATCCAACAGCAACACTGCTTCTGATTCCTCCTATGAAGAAAGGCTGAGAGAGTTGCTGTGGTTTAGCCTGGGGAAGAGAAGGCTACGGGAAGATCTTATTGCAGCCTTTCAGTACTTAAAGGGGGCTTATAAGAAAGAAGGGGACAAACTTTTTAGTAGGGACTGTTGCAATAGGACAAGGGGTAATAGCTTTAAACTTGATGACAATAGAATCAGAATAGATATAAGGAGGAAATATTTTACAATGAGGGTGGTGAAACACTGGAAGATGTTGTCCAGAGAGGTGGTAGATGCCCCATCCCTGGAAAGTGCTCAAGACCTGGCTGGCTGGGGCTCTGAGCAACCTGAGCTGGTGGAAGATGTCCCTGCTTATTGCAGAGGAGTTGGACTAGATGACCTTTAAAGATCCCTTTCAACCCAAACTATTCTGTGATTGTATGATTTTATCCAAAAACTTATGTAGTAATATTCACTCTTCTTTGTTTCCTGAAATAGCACAATCCAAATGCAGCAGTGGTGACACTTCTGCCTTCCAAGAGCTTCTCTAAGCTCATGGTCCCAGGTATCCCCTAATAAATACACTTCTGTAAGCTTCAGTGGTCTCTCTATTCATTACATTTTCAACCTACGTCACAATATTTTATGTATCGTATATTATAAGGAGTGTTTGTTATGCAGCCTTGTCAAATGCAACACCCAGGTCACTTCTGACTCTCCACAGGTGACACAGAAGCAATGCAGGTGACTGGTTTGGCATTTGGAGTGCTTTCACTAAATAGCTTTGTCAGTTTTAGGTGCTCCAGTTATTATGGATAGGGAAGAACTGATAAATAGTAGAAATATCTCTTTTCTTAGGTGGAAAGAGAGAGGGGTCAGAAGGGACAGCAAAGGCAAAACTGATCCCTTCATAGCCACTCAGTTTCATTTCTCCCCAAATTTCTCTAATAAAAATATTGGAGCTTTATTATCAGTTCTCCACTCACCAAATTTTGTGGCAAGAGGCATGCTGTCTCAAGCCAGGAATCTTTCACAAATAGAAGAGAATTATTATAACCTATGCTTCTGTGCCTTGATATTTAAATCATAATGTCTCTACCAGCCAAATAAAGCACAAAGTTAATAATACAGGTTTTTATTTAGTGGTCAATTAGTCCTTCAAGAACTTAGAGAATATTTAAACGTTTGATGAAATCAGAGGTTCACATTAATCTAAGCATGCCCTTTTGGTTTATTTCATGCTTGCTGTGCATATAGAACCTTGTTTCTTTTTCTTCTTTCACAACTAAATTATGCCTCCGTGCTTTTTCTATTACTATTATTATTATTGGCTCCCATTTGGTAAAAGACTTTATTCAATCTGCTTTTTATTTGGCACTTATGTAGACCTCTATATTCCTGCCCGATTGAACTTTTCTTTAATTCTTTCATGAGTTTGTTTGCTCGTGCACACATACATCTTCATCTGCTGTCTGAAAAACTGACACACCAGGTTCACAGGCAACACTGAATGTCCAGAGCAAAGCCTCCTTGCAACTTGATATCTCAGAGTCGCTTCTCAGCAGATCTTTTCCTCATTTCATTAAAGTACAAATTTATTAACTATCCAAAAAGAAGGGTGTTTTCTTCTCTTTCACAAGATACACTTCTAGTCTCAAAGATTAAGATCATATTGTTTAAAAAGAAACTACTCTTGTCCTATCCAGCCAATCTGAAAAGTCAGATGACTTCGCAGGTTTACATGGTGGTTGTTCACCCACGAAGTCTAAGACTGAGTGTTTCCTGGAGACTTTGACACTGCTTTATTTATTGGATCAATTATATAAAGATATTAAGAGAAATTAGATTAAACGAGAATTTACCTGACTATTTCCTTAGGTCTTAAAATTAAACCAAAGACTTTTAATTTTTTACTGTGTCAAGAGTTAAAGAGCTAAGAAATAGGCTGCTATCCTGTTCTTGCCCTCACTCTCACCTTCAATTTCTGAAGCATATTAATGATACATGGTGCGATACAGTATGTGATATTATCAAATGTATTATATTTATATTTCTTTTATAGCTGCAAAATGCTTGTAGTGTTTCTGGCACATCTAAAAAGCAGGTGCATCAGTGATATAGTTATACTGTACTGAGAAAAAATTTTAGGCAAAATGTTTTTAAGTGTAGGGGTGAGGGCTTGTGGATGACTCTCATGAGCTAGGGGCTAATATCTGTCAAAAATATGAAAATACAATTTTACTTAAAATTCAAACAACAACTACATAAATATATATACCTTCAGTTTTCCTAACTTTTTCCATCAATGAGTACTCTGTCTGACTCAAAAAAACCCCACCCCAAAATGACAGAAAAAACACTGCAAGCAAGGAAAAGCAAGGAAAGTTGAAAAATGCCATTATAAGTTGAAAAGCCTGATGCAAATATTTATGCTTATTTCCAGACTCCCATGGCTTTAGTCTGTTTCCAACTTCTACATTAAGAGCAAAATGAAATGCATACAATGTGCTTTGAGCTATAAGACCTGAGAAAAATTACAAAACTTATGGTTTAAATATTTGAACTAACTTACCAAATATTTAATGGGATTTTGGGTTAGGTTCTTTCTGCTGTCTTTATTCCTAGCTTGGTTCAGAACCAATTTGGTCTCTTGGAGGTGAGGAAATGTATATCATGGTCAATTTAAGCACTAAAGAGTGCAGAGTCCAGCTAAGCCTATCTTGATTTTGGGCAATTGAGTGAGATTGATTCTAGAAATCGGGAGGTCATAGAATCATAGAATGCGTTGGGTTGGAAGGGACCTTTGAAGGCCATCTAGTCCAACCCCCCTGCAATGAGCAGGGACGTCTTCAACTAGATCAGGTTGCTCAGTGCCCTATCCAACCTGATCTTGAATGTTTCCAGGGATGGGGCACCTACCACCTCTCTGGGCAACTCAGGTGTGACCTTTAGATAAAGCTGTTTAATAATTAAATGCTTGTTGGACCAGATGATCCTTGAGGTCCCTTCCAACCCAATATTCTGTGATTCTATGATTGTCTTCATCCACAGTTTATCCTTTTGGACTTATACCAGCAACTTAACCACTGTCTTCCACAACACAGTCAGTGGTACTTGTTCTCTCTCCCAGTTTCAGTTCTTAGAATTGCACTGCTTTCAAGAAATAAATTTGCACGGGGCTTGGGAATGTGACAAAGATCTCTCACACATAAGGCAATGGCCATAACTGCTAACCTGTGAGTTCAATCTCCTGACAGTTTCTTGCTTTCTTTTGCTGTTTGCTTTTTTTTCCAGCCTGTGAAAAACTTCAAAAAATGTTAGGTTTGTCTAGGAACATTTCTCTGAGATCATAAAGTTTTGTGAGTTGGGAAAACACTTTCCAGGCAAATCTGTTAGTTGTTTCTATGCGTTCTGTAGTACAAATCAGAAGTATGTTTCAGCAATAGGTCAATTGCAGGTGTTGCTTACTGTATTTTTAGCAACAGACCTACACTTTTTGGGTCAGGAGATACAATCTGTTTCAGAGGACACTATATGTTGAAGCTGGGAAACCTCTGGGAGTCCTGGAAGTTAATCTATGTGACTGAAACTTCTACTTACAGAAACTGCAAACCTGTATGTGTGTTCACACTGATTAACCCTGTGCCTATCTCCTCGCTTAGTATTGCCAGATGTCCTGATAAAGTTGGAAGTCCTACTTTAAGTTCTCTGTCCCAGTCGAAATGCTGAGTTTTACTGCCCATGTCATAGCAGCATTCTAGAAACTGGCTGCAAACAAGTCTTTACAACTGCTGCCTCACTGGGCAAAGCTAATCACTAGGGAGTAAAAGAGGGTGTGAGTTGCCTAAATCTAGGTCTGGAGAATCCCCTTGCTCAGGTAATGAGAGGTGAATATCATCCCAGATATTGATAGCATGTTTGACAAAATCTTTAGTTGCGGAGAATTACAAGGGACTGAGGGCAGGATTTGGTTCACCCTAAAGATGGCTTGAATCAGTTGACTAAACAACCAATCTTTAAAACCAGATGTGGTCAATGATCATTTTCTTTGGACAGAGACAACACTGAGATGTGATACTAGCACTCTAATTAACATTAACACATGATGCTAATGCATAATCTGCACATACACAAATCGTTCCCAAATGAATAAACAATGTAAAAGTTCAGCTGGGGAGAAGTTAGGACACAAGTAACCACAATTGAGATTTGTGGTCGTATCCCTTACTGGGCTACTGGAGCTGCTGGGATTTAGTCATGAGACAAATATGAGAGTCTACAGAAAACACACCAAATGAAATAAAATAGACATATGACTCAGGATAGGGGGAGCCACGCAGTTCTGCAAGGTGACTGGTCAAAGGAATATTGCCTTCTAAGATTCCACTGTGCAGGGCAGACTCCAGAACAGGATTAGAGTTCATTGAATTTTGTAAATGAAAGAGTTTTCTCAGGGTCTGCCTCCTTCTGATGGGAGTATTTTCTTTCTGTGGAAAGGAAAAAGTTCTGTATCAGTCTGGCTGTGAAAGGGGAAAAAACTATATTCCTTTCCAGTTCCAACTCCAGTTGGTCTATTGCTATCAAGCTTCATTCAGAACTTCCTTTACCAAAATGTTTCATCTGAACGTGAAGAGGTAGTAACTGACTTAGAAGCCATTCAGAAGAGATGAATTAATACATAAAAAAATCAAACCCTAATACACCTTTTTCTCTTTTAAGGCCATCCTGTTATTGTACCACATTAGCGTCTCAGATTTTGTGCTATAACATCACTTAAATTTAACCATTTAATAGACATTCCTCCGGTAGCTGTCACTAAAACATTTAAATATTTGATAGCATTTTCACATTAGCAGTTCATTATATATTGCCTGGAATTTAGGGAACTATTTATTTTCTTTTATATTCATGCCATACAGGCTTCTGAATTAGCACATTTTGACTTTGAAAGCAAAATTAATGGCTTTGACCAAAGAAATTATTTTTCAAACATCATGTTATGACTACTCAGACTTCTTTGGCAACATCTGTGCTTGCTAGTAATTAGATTTGCAGCTGTCAAAGTAAAGTTCATTGTTGAAGATATTTTCTAAGATCCCAGACTCATTAATGGCTTCGTTTGCTTTATTGCTTGCATAGCTATTGAAAAACAGAGGATTTAGCCCCTCATCTCAAAACATATCCCCTTTCTTTTTCAGTCATCTCTTTGTTTATACAAGAAGTACAAAGCAGTCCTGCCAGAAGCACTCCTCCATGCCGAGGGAATCCATAAGTGGAAGAAATCTGGATCTGAATGGAGGGATTAGCCCTCAGTTTGCAAATCCTTTTCTTAGCTTCACTGTGCACTATAGCCCTCATATACCAGTAGCATTTTTCTCTTCTACTTGCTTCATATCTATCGTGAGGATAGGAGGGAACAGAAGATGCCAACTAATGTCCCGTATTTTCTCCCCTGGGCCTTTTTCTTGAGTTGTGAGTGCAACTCACCAAGTTGGAGGCTTTGCTTATATAGGTAACAATTTCTGACATAAGGTTTTGCAAGGTCAGGCCCAACTGGGTCTTTTGCTTAAACTCAGATTATCTCATAGTATACTTTGGGGCATTTGTAGAAGTTATAAGGATTTATTAAAAGTATATCTATTTTTAAAAGACTTAAGCAGAAATGAAAAACACCTTTAGGTCATCTAGTCCCTGTCTTTGCCAAAGGGGAATTGTTCCCTCAAGTATAATTTCTAGGATTTGGAACAGATTTCCAGGGTTTCCTCCTGGTATCCTCTTTTGAAAGGTAACCCAGGACTATAGCCATATATCTCAGATTGTAAACTAAAGCTGGATGTTTCCAAGCTGTTCAGATTGCTGATCCTTCTGGAAACTCTGTTCCATTTCAGACTGTGGTAGCTGGAAGAGAGAAATGTCCATTATTATATTTTGAAAATGATCGCGTGTCTTAAATAAAAAATGGAAACCCTCTACTTTAGCAGTATTTGCTAATTCTGTGAAATGAATGCTGTCCTGCGTTCTGTCATCTTTCAGTAACCTTTCTGATCTGGGCTGAAAAAAAATGCCGCTGAAGCAGAACAGTGGATCAAAGAAGTGTTGGTCTTCAATGTAGACTGCTTTCGCTTACTCACCTCTTCTCTTTTCTGTCAACCCTAAAAGAACTGAAGTGAGATGCAAAGATTCATCCAAGTAGAAATTTAACTGAAAAAGCGATTTTGAATTTTTTTTAAACTCAATTTATATTTCTTTACATTTCTTTTCACTTAAACTAGAGTTAAATGTGCCGTTGACTTACATAGGACTTTTTTAATGAAAAGCATCAGTGGTAGAGTGAAATGTCAATTCAATGTGATATAAAATATTTCATATCGATACATCTCTTTGGTCACTTACAGTGATACAATTAAAGCAAGTGTTAACCCCAGAAGTGTTCACCCCTGAAGAAGTGAAGTTGTAGTCATGAAGTTACAGAGAGGCTGAAATAAATGAATTAACACACTGTCATAACCTCTGGTTGTGGTGGTATTCTACGATTACTTATAGAAACAACGCCTTGAGAAACGGCTGCAGGGAGAACCACCCTCTCTCCATGACAAGAATGATGTGCAGTTGTGCAACGGTCTTAGCTCTGCCCCAGCAAATATCCTGCTGATGTTAATCATGTTGAACTAATTGATAAAATGGGAATAAATAGTGAAAGAAGGGTCCAGGATGTTGGGACGTAACATGAAAAACTGGATTTAGGTAAGTCATTTGGAACATAGGCTTCTCTACTTGCAAAATGGGCAGCCTATATTTATCCTGCTCCTCCCCTCTTCTCTTGGGAATATTTCTCTTTCAAACTCAGCTTTCTTTCTTCTCTTCCTTGAATGTTTTTTTTACATTTGGAAGCTTGGCCGCCTCTACTAATTTATAGAGGATTTATCTAAACATAAAGGAATGCTTAACCTTCTTTGGGAGTATTTGTATGTTCTGAAAACAAGGATTTCTTTGTACTTTCATTCTTATTATATATTGAATCTTTTCATTATTTTTCTATTACCAATTTAAAAATAATATCTTACCTACTAAAGATGAGTTTCTAGTTTATTCCAACGTATGATTTAACAATAGCTATCTTTATTATCCACCTGTTCAAGTCTCTGTCTCACCAATTTCTCTGTAAAGATACCATGGACTGCATCAAAGGCCATGCTAAAGTCAAGATACACAACATCCACTGCTGTCCCCTTGTCCATGGAGCTAGTCATTGAATCATAGAAGGCAAGTAAGTTGGTCAAATGTGATTTGCTGCCTGTTCCTGGTCACCATCTTGTTCTTCATGTGCCTGAAAATGGCTTTGACAAGGATTTGCCCCATAATCCTCCTAGGAGCCTGAGTCGGAGAAGCTTGCAGTTTCCTGGATTCTCCTCCCCTTCTTGAAGACAAGTGTGATATTTTCCTTTTTTCAGTCATCAGAAAACTCCCCTAGTCACCATGGCCTTTCAGACATGATAGAGTGAGGCCTTGCAGTGACATTATCCAGCTCTGCAGCATCCTCAAGTGCATCCTGTCTCGTCTCACAGGCTTCTACGTGTTCCAGTGGTATAAGCACTCCTTAACTGTGTCTTCCTCTCCTGTGAGTACTGCTTCACTTTCAGATTCTGCTCATAAGCTTGGGGAACTGGAATGCCAGAGAGCAATTTTTACCTTTAAAAGCCTTTACAGGCTTTTTCAGCGTCTTTTGTCACTAGGTCCTGTGTCCCAATGACCAGATTTTCCCTAACCTTCCTCCTACTGCCAGTGTACCTATAAAAGTCCTTCTTTGCCCTTCACATCCCTGTCTAGTTTTAACTCCAGCAGTGTTTTGACTTCCCTAATTACATCCTTGCACACTTGGGCAATGCTTCTGTATTGCTTCGGGATATGATCACCTTCTGTGGTCTTCCCTATTGTGTATGAGCGATGTCAGGAGTTGTCCATTCTTCCACGCTGGACTTGTGCCACCCTTGTTCAGGTTTCTGCACTTTCAAATGTGCACTCAGCTGATAGCTGTCCTCTCTTTCCTGCAGGGAGACAAATATCAACTGGTCTGGCCCATCTTTGATTACATTTGTTTTTTAACTTTACGGGTTATGCAAACACAGCTTTGAGAAGAGGAAACCATTTTTCAAACTACGAAGTTGTGAACCTTTGGATATGTTCAAGGCACCTGAAGACAAAAGCAAAATGGACTTCAGACAACTGGAGTGAAGTAGCAATTAAAAAATTATATATTTCCCCTTTGAAGCAGAAGATGTAGAGCAAACAATGCTTTATGGTTATTGAATTATCTCTTGTTTACAAATAAGTCTAAATCACAAAGTTCAGTGTAATGCAGACTATGAATTGAGTTTCAGCTATTCTGAAAGTAGAAATAATTTGCAAATATTAGATCGGTGTTTGTACTGACTGCATTTGCTGATGTTAAGATGGTTGGCACTGATCAGTGTATTATAATTCACATTCTGTATGTGTTCCCTTGTAAATGCACAAAATGGAGCCACCATATAAAATATGTCTGTTTTGGATGATTCTTCCAACCTAAAAATCCTCAACTCAGTAATAAAAACGAAAGAGTCAGAAGACTCAGAATTCAGTCATGTCGTATCTATTTCCTTGGCAATGCAAGTTTGCCTGCTAGAGCTCTTGCTAGTGTCTACTTCAATTCCACATATACAACAAGTTAAATATAGAACCAATGCTAAGAAGTCAGAAGACTTTTTTTCTAAATATTATCTGATGACACTTCATCTGGAACTTTTAAAAACCTACAGTCATGAAGAGAAAGAAAATGGAACAGAGATAAATCTAGCAAAATAAATATGCACAGAGGGGAAAAAAGAGAAAATAATCCAACTAAACAGCCCTAAGTGCTGGACTCTTTTCATGACACATATCTGAAACTCACATGATTTGGATAAGTCTGATATTTCATTACACTGGGTAGCAGTTGATGGAGCCAGATGCTCCCTGAAAGAAAGATAACCACAAAATGAATCCTGCCAAGCTGCTGATGTATTAAACACTCGTTCTGTAAGTAGTGTTATAAACAGAGGCCCTTGCTCTCACCAGACACAAAATGGATGGTGTTCAAAACCCAGCTTTAAAAATTTTTATATTTGTTTTTTTTTACAGTGGCAGCAAGGCCCTGGTTCCACAGACTCTCCTCTTAGCAGCAAAGCTAGTTTAAGCTGTTCCTGTCTACCTCCCCTGCCTCCATGCTTATTCTTGTCTCTATATCATCTCCTCATTTGTGCCACCAAAGATATTTATTATCTCATGTGGCAAACATGATTTGATAATTGATGACACATATATTGGTCAAATCATTCTGAGCAAAAAAGATCTCTGAAAAAAAAAGCAAGGCTATTTTTACCCTTGAGTCTTTTTAGTCAGTTCCTTGGTTTGGTTCACCTCACAGTCCCACAAACATCTCTACAGTACCACTGAGGGGCATGGCATGGAGGTAAGCAGGCATACCTCTGGGCAAGGGCAGAGAGAACTGTTTAATTCAGAGTAGCTGTCAAGGGAAACATCCGCTGAACCACAGTGTAAGCCACATGATTTCCATTAGGGCTGAATCTGGCACGTTGCCATATACGAAGTAAGAAGTAGTCCTTACAGAGGAAAGCTTATAATGTAAAAAGTTAAGACAGAGAAAAGGCTCAAGTGTCCCATTTTCACCGATGAGGGCTGAGAGGTGAATCCCAAACGCTCGTAGCTACTGTAGCTACCATAGTGCTCAACATCACAGCCGTTTATTTTGCAGCTGTGGTGAGTGTAACACAGATTTCTGGGTTAGACCCAGAATGCTCCTGTGGCATGGAGCTTGCTCAACAGAATGATGAGGAAACTTCCTGGAGCTAACTGGGGGGGAAAAAAAAAAAAGGAATCTTATTTGTGATAAGAGGAAACTTCCCCACTCAGAGTGTGGCAGATAAAAATATTCCCTTAACTAAGAGCAAACTCTCTTTGAAAGCAGAAAGGTACATTGTTTACAGCCATAGGAAAAAAGGCAGAGACTGACCTGCTTTCCCTGTATACTTTTCTTATCCTATGCTACACAATTTGGAAAAGGGTTACATCCCAGCATTGAATCTTTCTGAAGGTGGGGAGAAGGGAGGAAGAATGAGCAAGGTGTGTGCTGAGATCAGGATGGAGAGCAGGGCTCAGCTTCGTGAAGTATGGCTTGGGAAACGTGTATTTCCAATAACTGGTTTGATTGCACCGGTGCAGATGTCCCAGCATCAGTTCTTTCAGCTCCACAGGGTAAGAGAGAGGTGTGGTGAGGTGAAGATACAAATGATGTTAAACTCACAGGTATTCTATACTCGATTGGGCTTGTTTCTGGAGAGTCCCCTATGAAATCAGTTGGAAACACTTGTTGAGGATCTTCACAAAATATGGATTCCAACTCAGGAAAAGTCCTGAGAAAGCCCTTCAGATTAAAGCAAGAGAAGCAGTTTACTGAGATCTTTTTTTTATTATTATCATTTATACCTCCAATGACGGGAAGTTACTGCTAATATTTTTCACATTTTATCATGGGCAGGGATTAAGTAACCTTTTTTGGCATGAAAAATGCATCTTGACATATTAAAAAGTGTACATTTCAGAAAATACTGCTTCTTTTTCTGCATGGTCTCTTTCTATACCCAAGTTCAGAGTATATTACTAAAGCTATTAACTGATTCACGATTTATTAATGCAGCTTTTCTAATTTATTTCTTACAATGACAAACTATAACAATTTTGCTTGAGACTTTGCTGAATGTTAAGAGATATATCCAGTGATTTTTATTCACATGGTATTGGAACGATTTAACTATACATTCTCATTATTTTAATTACTTACTTTATTCAACAAGATATCCAGGAAATTCCAGGAGATGTTCTGCTCTTTGTTACCCAAAACCCAGGCAGAAATGTTGGAGGAGATAACACTCCTGATCATAAAACACCCAAATGTGTTTATAATGAATCATAAAGACAGCTTATATAAATCCTAACTAACTTTATGCTTTCATAGTCCTTTCTTTGACAGGTATCTTGGAAAACATATATAGCACTTGTTACTGAGAGCCATGCTTTGTAGGAAATATTTCCTAGAAGTATTTGTTACTGTAATGGAAGGGTATTTGTAAAAATTCTGGGCTTCCTTTTTCCCTCAGCAACTTTTTTTGCCCAACTCTGGGCCTTCTTGCCAACAGTACGGAATGTGAGCACTTACAGTATGGGGAGAAGGGAGAATCTCCTCTTTGTCAGAATGGGAAGTTATATGTTCAAAATAGATGGGAGGGTCTCCAGAAGCCTATCTTCAATAGTGAACAGCTGTGGTTTGTAGGTATTAATTTGTTTTTTTACAAGAAAATTAACTTAATAAGAAATTTACATTTTAGAATAGATTTTGCAGTGGTAAAAGGAGAAAGACTACAATGCCGTTTTACTTAGCAGCAAAAAGGAATTAGGAAATATGCCATCAGAGCCTTAAGTTATCTTATAAAGTAAATGTTTTTCTTAATTCTTTCCTATTATTTTTATTTTAAATCTACTCAAATGTTGCAAAATATGTTCTTATATAAAACATCAAACTTTAATAACAAAATTTTACCTTCTTTAAAAGCAATCTAAATCATTCCTAGCTCAAGAAAAATATTGGTGGCCAGAAACATTCTGTGGGACACCCACATCCCTCCAGGCAAATTTATTTTTCCTCTTAGGGGTGTGAGCTTTCATGATTTATCTAGTGATTAAGATAACAAAGCATTAGGTGCCTGGCCAGCAATATCACAATAACTCCCTTGTACAAGTGGAACAGGATCAGTGTGATGGTCATGTCTGACAGAGCAAAATCATCTGGCACTGCAGTTGGTTTTTAAATTATAAAATTCCAATCGTTTATACAGTGTATACCAATGCCCTATTATATGTAAAATGCAATGTATCTTGCAGAGCTTGAAAAATGTTCTGAGAGAACAAGACAAGAGCTTTCCGAATTCCAAAGAGAGAAAGCCTACTTGAAAGACATTTACATTTTAAATTCTTCAGTTTTGAATGATTCTATGGAAGAATATTATGCCTATTTTATTTATTCTTTTATAAATATTTCTAGAGAAATTGAAGAGTTCTAGAAATCAGTAGTGTTAAACCGAGGAAAATAAAGGATATTCTTAGGAAATAGATTATATAGAAAGAACAGTCAAAATATAGTTTTATCCTGATAATTCCCAGCAGAAAGAAAAAGCCACTTAAAAATATAGTGCACTGGAAAGCTGCATTTTCCTCAATAATAACCTCTTGCGTTAAATAAAGATATAAAGTATGCTAAGGAATTAAAAAGGAATATAAGAAAGAAATGGTTTCTCCTGTTAAACATTTCATTGTGTAGACTATTTTCTCCTGGAGAGAAAATACCAATCAAGTATCAATAAACAGAAGGGAAAGATGAAATTTTTAAATCTGGATGTTTTCTAATTTCTCTGTCTCAAAGCATTTATTCGCACGGCTTTTGGGGTAACTGACTTAAAGTTTTCTTCCTTTTCATGGAATTTATATTTATTCACACTTGCTTATGATTCGAACTCTACCGCCTCCTGTATGTTCAGTCCATCTTTAGTGTTTTTTTAGCTAAAATTACTTGATAGTCAACAATCTGTATTACTTCCTACCTACCTCACAGTTGTCTTTGTCTCAATTTTTAAGTCATCTATTGCCTATGACCAAAATTTCGTAAAAGACCCCTGAAAGCTTCAGGAAGGCAATTATATTAAGAACTAGAGTCCTTCAGGCCCCATCCAAAAGGACTTTTTTCTCTGTGGGGGGCAGAGGCTTCTCTGAGGTCCCAGAGGTTGTGAAATAAAGTCATTCAGGAAGAAAAGACCATTTGAACCTCCCCGAGACCT
This sequence comes from Stercorarius parasiticus, assembly GCA_013396915.1. Lineage (NCBI taxonomy): Eukaryota > Metazoa > Chordata > Aves > Charadriiformes > Stercorariidae > Stercorarius > Stercorarius parasiticus. The sequence goes on along the minus strand of VWZL01005216.1, from coordinate 48,050 downwards.
GCTTGGACCTGAGCTTCTCTAACATAAACATATAAAGGTATATGTAGTTACAGAAGGAACAGAGACAGTCCTCAGACCAACCACAGGAATAAAAAGTAAACCACACAAGCTTACAACAAACAAGCAGCCAAAATGCTGACATCAAACATGCCATGAAAGATGTTTTGGGCGTTGGGTGTTGAGAGAACATATGGCCAGAGTGAGTCACAGTATTCATGGTACAAATAATGGCAGGAACTTGGGGTGATCAGTGTGATGTGAAAGTCCACAAAAACAGAGCAGAGTTGAGCTGCTTGGTGCCTGAGAAATGAGACTTGTCAGACATGTGAGCCTGAAAAAGTAAAAACAGGTTCCGCCATACCCTGTAGCTTCTTATGATCAAGACGGCTCCTCAGCCTAAGTAATGAATGTGAAAATTGCACATTTGCTCCTGACAAGCAGAGTGTATCAGAACACTGAAAGGTGTCTAGAAGGAGAAATGTAGCGAATTCTTTTGCTATGTTTGCTATTGCTACAACAATTTTTCACACCTGCAATACCAGAAAATGGTTTAAGAGAATTTGATTTGTACTTTTAGAAAAAAAAAACAGGAATCACTTGAGGTTCTCTGAAGGCTATATGTTTGCTGGCTGAACCAAAATAATGGAAGGGAAATCGAAATTAGTTTCAGGTCAATTGGAAATGTAACTCCTCACCCCAACACACAGAAAAAGCATATAAAACAAATCCCCCCTTTCTTCTGATAAAAGAAAAAAATTATTGTTTGGGTTAAAAAAATATTTTGTTTGACCAATACCAGCTGCTTTAATATGGTCTGATTTGGATTTTCTTCTGCAAAAAGTGTCGGCAATTCTTATCACAAGAATGGCATTGTCAATAAAAGCTGAGATGTTTTGAGTTTTCCTTTATTTCTCATTTTTGACTGACTGCCCCAGCTGAATTTGATCCAGTGTGGCAGACAGTTTCTGGTCCCACAGAGTATCTTCTTGAAAAGTAAGCTGTCCCTGGGTCTAGCTGTAGGTGAAATGAAACTTTTTTTGCAACCTTATTTCAAAACAAATGATTCTTCCAGTTGAAAGTGTTCCAGCTCATCACAGGAGACTTGGACTAGATGACCTTTAAAGGCCTCTTCCAACCCAAACTGTTCTATGATTCTATGATTTACATAGCATGGCAAACATGTGAGCTGCAGCAAGATGTTATAAAGGAGCAACAAACAGAAGAGTAGCACGGCAGAGATGAGGCCCAGCTCTGGGCCCAAATTGTCAATGCAATTCTGTATTGGCAGAATAGATATTGACCTGGAGACACAACCACAGGAGGGTGTATGGTGTCTTTCCCACATGTGGTCAACATCATCTCCTAACTTCCGTAATTTGACTGTTATCTTCTGTACAGGCAGCCTTAATATTCACACCATGTATTTTTTACACTTTCTGCAGACATTTGTTCAGACAAGCATGTGCTGTTGTTGGGACAGATAAGGGTGCCTGGTGTTTCCTCTTCTTTCTCTGCTGTTTGGAACCTTAACGGAGCAGATTCTTCAGCAGAACCAAACCTGATGAGCCATGCAAGGGGAATACAGGAGCAGAGAGAGTTTGCTGTGCAACGTGCTCCATGGCTGTCTGCACTGCTGACATCATGGGGTGAAGCTGAACCAGCCAGTTTCTCTGCTGTGTTTCGTATTTTACCCTGATTTCTTCTTTTTTTTTTCTGATGTAAGTACTATGAATATACACAGAGCTCTAGCTTCACAGCCGTTAACAGGATGCTTTTATGATCATTGTTAGTGTCTTCTGACCAGCCTACATCTTGGTTTGCTTGGTTTGCTCCACCACTCAGTGGTGGAACTCTCTTAACCAGTTCACATCCCATAGCAATATCAACCTGGGACACAGGAAGATCTGGAGTCACTGCATGAAGTAGCACTAACTTGTAGCTGTATTTTTTTGTTTACTTTTTTTTATGCCTGCATATGTGAGAGTATATGACTCTTAGTGCTGGCTGTTCTCTCAGAGAAACTTCTCCTGGGAATGCTCTTTTTTGAGAAACTTCTCCAGGGAATACTATCTCTTCTAATGAAAGTTAGTAATTTAAGATGTTACGTGAGTCTTTTCCTTATCCATTTTTCTTGAAAACGACCTTGCCACTGATGCCCATTTTTGTCGATTGGTAGATGAAATTTAAAGGTCAGGCTTTGCTGGTTTCATGTCAAGTACTTGAAAGCCACTCCTCTGTAGCCTACAGAAAAGGTAATGTCGCTATTGCACTTTTAGAGATACACACCCCAAATAGAAGAACATCTGTTTTTCAAATGTAGTGTTTTTCACTGAGCAATGATGAGGATGCATGGGGAAATACTTGCTTTTATTTGGCATATATACTTTGAAATCAGCCTCTATAAGAATTTTTTTTAACTTTCCTTGGGGAGAAAAAATATAATGTTCAGATTAGTCATCTCAGGGGTATTTTTTGTGAAATTTATGTGTTTACTTTATGAACAAGGCAGCCTTTTTCTACTTTGAACACTGCCTCCATTTCTAGCTTTTCGTGCGCAAGGCTTTCAGCAGCTCATAGGGATTTGCTAGGAAACTGGGGGTCTTACAGAAACAGTGAAAAGGAAAGGTTTCAAAGTGGAATTTTAAGCTGGTAGTTAGCAGGCTATGTATTTAACTTTTATCCAGTGAATTAGGAAATCACTTATTTAGTTGTTTTAAATCCTATGTATATTTCATATTTATGTGTTACTTGTATATAGTGACTTCATGCTGATAGAGGTACTGTCAAAATTGAAACTAGTACAAGGAAAATAGTTGTTAGTGAGATGTTGACTTGGTATTTTGCCTACTTAATTCTTACTTTTGCAAACCTGCATCAAACTGACTAACATTTACTCATAGGACATTTAGCTTTACAGCCTCTGAATATTCCCATTTAAATAAGTGGAAATACTCCCAGACCTCGAAGTTATTCAGCAAAATATTTAAGCATATGCTCAAGTCCCTTTACCTTTCAAGGGATGTAAGAAGAGGTTTGTAATGAAGCAGAGGATTACGAGATCTATTCCTCATGCTCCAGGTATGCAGTTCAGCCAATATCTTTGGGTTTTTTTACCTCCTCTAACCCAGCTACAAGTATATTATATAGTGGCTTCTTCAAGGGGAAGAATGGTTTTCTTTAAATGTGTAAGTATTAAAGGTATAAGCAGTAATATACTAATATATAATGCCACAGATAGTGTAAATTAACATGTAGGTCCTGATTTAGAGACCATCTAATCAGGTATTTGATGGCAGCTCTATTCACCTAAATGTTTACATATGCATAGCCCTTGTAGCAGCACCTATGTGTTCATAGTAAGGGGTTGTTTTCTGGCCCTGAGGCAACCTCACACTGCACACGTAAAGCAAAGCTGAGATGTCTTGCCTCAACCACTTTCCCAAAGCCAGAGCTGCTGCATCCAAATTGCCCATGGGGAACAGTCCACGGATCAGACTCCATATGAACTGTGCCCAGAAACTGCTGGAAAATTGCTAACTGGGCAAGGCCAAAAGCCTTCCAGGGACTGTGCTGAGAAGTTGATGTTAGGGATGACCACATGCTGGTGTTTAGGCCTATGTCCTGAACCTCGTTAGCTTTCTGGAACAGCCGTGTCTATTAAGGGCAGTGATGTGGAGAACAGATGTCTACAACTAAAATTCAAATAGCACATTGAATGTGAATAGACTGCCTGAATGAAGAAAAAAGGCTCTAGCTGTTCATGTTTCATACCAATACTAATCATCCAACCATGCACAATAGGGGAAAACAAAACCAATTTAAACAGACAGACTGTTTTTCTCCTTAGAGTATCAAACTTTACACTGTATCTAGAGTAAGATCCGTTGCACCTAATTTCAGCTATCTGAAAAAATAAGTATCTATCTAATTTAAACCAATTGTCTACGTTGCCTCAGCAGCCTGGGAAGAAAGACCATTTTAAGGAGGTGATACATTGCACCCTGAGCTACATAGCTCCAACAGGAGACATGAATTGTCTGTTTCTCTGAAATTCCACTTTTAGTTACATTCAAGGAAAACTGTACAATGAAAGAGCATAGACAAGAAGCCTAACATTTAGATGGCAAAGTGATGTGAGATGATTCTCATCCTGAACGTCCAGTTAGCTCAGGATAGCATTTGACAACCCAAAGGATTACCAAATAATGATAGTAACCATAAAATGAACAGACAAATGTTGACACACCACGGCTGTGACCATTATATGAGTTAATAAAATACAGCAATATTTGTTATTCGACTGACAGTCTACCCACCTGCAGTTCTAAATTAGTTGTGGTTACGAATACAGTAAAATTGCCCTGTCATCTATACTACAGCCACTAGATTTTCTCTACTATCCCTCAGTCAATGCAGTGTTATATCTACTATCACCTTAATATGCAGAAACTTAACTTAGCCAGTAAAAATCTGCACTCCTGGAATGCCACTATGTTAATGTGTGTGACATTGTTCTTTGCTAGTGTGGGAACCAGCCTGTGTTTCTGGAAACAGAGCACTCATTTAAAAATCTTATACAGAAATTAAGTATCTAGAAAGCTTTCTAAAAAGCCCGTTACTTGAAAGTCTAACACTAAAACTTGTGTAGGACTCAGCTGGATAACTTCCACTGACTCAAAAGTAATCATCCATGCCAAAACCCATGCATCATTTTGAATTATTTTTAGGATTAGGTGCTCAGGTATCATGAAAGAACCACGCAACTCTTTGAAACACGATTCCTTTAAGTGCTATTTCAGAACTATTACAGTTCTTCATATTAATCCCTGTGTTTCTGAAGTATCTGTCTAAGTTTTGATTTCTAAATTGCAATAGTTATTGGGGATTGCAAACGTCTCCAGTTCTGTCATGTGCAGAATGTGATGCTGCCCATTAAATGAACCGTATACTTTCAATTCTTAAGTACTAGCTGGAGACAGATAGATCCCCAGGATAGACGTACTGTATTGAAACAGCTGGTTTGCATGAACCCGGAGCTGTCAGGGAGCAGCAGGAGCAGGGCTGCTCTGCACGGAGAGGCGAGGCCAGAGCCAACGAGGCAGGCAGGACAGAGACCCCTGGTAGCCAAGCAAGAAGAGCAGAACAGGTCCAGGGATGGTAATCAGGGCAGTCAATGGCCCCGATAGCCAGGCAAGTCTGTAGTGATGGGGCAGGTCTGGTTGTAGGTCTGAAGTATCTTCCAGGCTATGGGTGAGAGATGGAGGGCAAAACAGGACAGTCTGGGGGAAGTGCAAATCCCTGTAGGAGCACCTCAATCCTCAACTGGACTGGATGATGACATGATTTTAGGTAGTAAAAAACCAAACTTAGTGGTACCCAAGGTAGCTGCTTGCAAAAGTTTTTTGATGCTTGTCTCAGCTGACTGCAGAAACATCTGTTTTGGTATGAAAAAGGTGAGTGAGTCTGGGGGTGTGAAGGCCAGTAGCAGGGAGTGGACCTGGGGCAGCGTACAGAGAATATTGCCCAGCAAAGGCTTTACACTGTGCAGGCACAACCTGAGAAATCAAGTGGTAAAGAGGAGCAGAGGGCAACGTGTTCATGTGTATGCAGTGGGAGTTTCAAGTTTTGCCTTTTGCATTCCAATACATGTTAAGAGCTGTAAAGTGAGGTCTTGCAACATGTCCACTTGCAGATTTTCTCTTTAAAACATATTATTTCAAATTTATCCATTGTATCAAAAATATTGCTTACTGGGTTTTATATTTTTACAGAGATTTCTGTGCAAATTCAGTGTTTTATTCAAAAAATTGTACAGTTCTCCCTTTAGGTAAGTAAGTCAGCTGCTTATCAGGGTTTTAAGCAAAGGAGCTCAGTGCCTGAATTCTGAGCAATGTTTCTGCAAGAGAAAAAAAAGTAGGAAATCTGAGTTAGCCTTAAGACCAGGATAGAGATATAAATACATTTATACAGACTATGACCTCTATATACTTTTCCTCCTTTAAAAATGGATTTGAAGATTATAAAATGTTTCAATTTGTTTGAACAATCATGAACATGAACTCCAAAGCTCTTGTTTTTATTTTTATATGCTCTGGAGCTGTTCTTTTGTCATTAAAATTCTATTCCTCATCCTGGTCCCTTCCATTTACTAACTGTGTTTTAGCCCTGTGATGTGCCAAAAGTTTAAAAACTACCATAAGAAATGAAGAAGTAATTTACAGTAATCACTAGCATTTTTAAGTGCGGATCTTACACAAGTTTTAAGATCCCTGATGTAGTTAAAGGACAGAAAGTTCAAAAAGACAATTCTACAAATCTATGTAAAAGAAAGCTGTCCTCCCTAGTGTGACTTTTTTGGCTTCAATTTTTTGTTACTTACACTGATGATTTAGCAATTGCAGCTGCCTAAGATGAAAGTGGAAAATAGGTCAATGAAAGTCACGCAGAAATACCATGGAAAAGACATATTGATCCTATTCTTGAAGTAACTGGTATCTGGGAGGATCTAACACCAGCTTCTCTCTTCAAATGTCACATTTTTCTCTCTCTAAAACATTATTTTGAAGGATAAATAGCATTTTCTGCTTTGAAATAATCCAGTAACTTGCAGCATTTGGCGCATCAGTGCCAATTACCCAGATTAAAATCTTAGGAATCAATTTACTTTTTGAGATAAGACAAAGGCTCCACTGCCATTGAAGGCAGAGTACAGTACTTAATGTCTTTATGTTAAAGTTATCATATATTAGGAATTAGAAGACAAAAATAAATCTCATTAGAATGTGGTGCGTACTTGTGATGGGATTCCCTTTGCATATATTCATACAGTATATGTTCACAAATGTAACTGACCTGAAAGACTTGTAGTTTTTTTACTGGTATGTCATTCCCTCGATCTGATTGTTCCCAAATCTCCATTTTGTCATGGCTTGGGAGGACTACTTGTAAAAAAAAGATAATTGCGATGGACTTTTCTGAGAAGTCACAAGATCCCCTCCCAAGGGCTCATTCTATACCAAAGCAAATATGAAAATAGGTGAGTGGAAATTGATGGTCTGGAAAACTGGATTCTCTGGGAAGCTTAGTGGCACAAGAGGAATATTTTCCCATGCAGAATTTACTGTTCCAAAATATGTAAAGGGATAAAACATTACTAGTACCATGCTATGTTATTTTTGCTGAAATGGGAACAGCGTGGCTGAGTCACAAACTCGAGGGAGTGAAAAAGTCCATTACTAGCAGCTGACTAAAGCTGATTATCTTATCTTTTCAGTGGGCTAAAAATCAGCATTCAGAAACACTTGTGAAATGGTCTTTTCTTGTTTACTGTTCTTTGACTTGACTGTATTTTTTATTTAGCTGTTTAAATTCCCTCAAAATCTCCTTTATTATATCAGATTGCAAAGCACAATAAGAAAAACTGAAGGTACGTAAGAAGTGCTGAGGACTAGTGACTTTTCTTTAGACATTCATGTTTGCAAGGCTCTGAATCGGGTCCTCATCAAGGAATACATTTTAGTAACATGGATAAAATAAAAAGATTACAGTTTCTTAGTGTAAACCTGAGTCCTTTTAATGTATTTATCCTGTGTGGGACTAAGGTGGCATTATGTGTTGATACTTAGCTCTGTTCACTCATGGTTGCTTTTGAAAAACTTCTCTTGAGCCCTTCTTCAGTGTTCAGAGGATAACTTTTGGTCATGGGTAATTCCAAAATGCAAGAAATGGGTATATGAGGGAATCAGCTGACCAGAGCAATTGTAGCTCGTTTAGTTTCCTTTCTACATTGGGGAAGAAATGTAGATTACACTGGGTCAGCCAAACCTGAGTTCAAGACCTCATCCAGAGTGTTGAAACTCCTTGGCAAAGCTAAGTAACATCTGCAAAGACTTGGGCGGATGTTATGTATAGCTACAATACACTCAACACACATTGCAAACTGTGTTCAAAAGTATCATTTTTTAACCCTTTCATGTGGACATAGTACATCTATAAAGAAGAAATTTGTAATCTTTTTGAAAAATTTCTGGTCTATATACTTGCATACATACATATATATAGATTATATATATTTGTATATACATATATTTGTGTGCGTGTCTGTGTATAAATTGCTTTATTTTACTTTCAAAATACCATCTTAGATCTCAGTCCTGATCTTACTACACTCAGTAGGAATTATACCCAGTGAATAATGGAGACATAGCAAAACAATTACAAAAAAATACCATCAGGTTTTCCTTTTAATACCACATAATTTTAAAGCTGTCTAAGTTTGTTAAAAAGTTTTAGTGGAATGAAAACATATCTGTTGTTAGTTTAGTTTGCCATTACAGATTTATATTAAAGACATATGTTAAAAGCACAAAGAAAGAAACCAGAAAGTTCACCGCAAAAATCTTTGATTTACAAAGCTATTTTCCATGGAGTTTAAAAGTGGATTTTCCTAATCTCCCACAAAACCATTAAATTAAGCCAACTCTTATCTGTCTTTGTTAATTTTCTGTATTAGATACCAAACCCAAAACCAGTTTTTGGAAAGTCTGTACATATGACTGTCGCTTCTAGTGTTGCCCTAAAGGGTGCAGTGCTTTGCTAAACAAAAAGATGTCCTTGCCCTAGGAAGTTTACAAGTGGTTCAGCTCTCTTCATGCTAACAGCTCTGATCTATAAAGCAATTAGGCATGCACATGTAGTTTTAAATGTTTGATTTCCCTCCCTGAATTTTTAGTAGACTAAGAGTGATCTGCACATTATCATATCCAACCCTATGTTCTTGATGACCCAAGTACTGGTGAGATGGGGAAGCAACAGTTTTGGGAAGGAAATGGGACAGCATAAGTAATTTTATGTTCTTCCAAGAGAAGATTGTAACCTGAAATTTCTCACCCTTGGAAAATTTTGATATTTCAGCATTAGGAAAAATGATTTCAAGTAAGGAAAAAAAGAAAACTATCAGAACGATATATGAAACAGGAACTTTTCAAAAGCTTTCCGTCACTTTTTACTTCAAAAATTTTGCTTGAAACAAATAGTCTTCTAAATGGATAGATTTTATTGGGGGTTAACTTAGCACTGAATGATATCTGTTTGAATTAGCATGTTGTCTTAGGAGACTTAAAATTGATGTGTCTTATCTTTTTAGACTGCTCTTTGACAAGTTTCTTGGACAGAAAACATCCTCATAATTTGCTGCAGTCATGGGTTTTTCAGTCTGATATTTAGGCGGGAAGATCACAGTAAGTTATGAAAGATATATTATGAATAGGAATCTTGCCTTGGGATGGAAGGGTTATAATCCACCAATATATTTTCCTAAGATTTATGCCTGGCACAAATAAAAGCTAAATTGGTCCAAAAGTAGAAGAAAAAAAGAGAAAACAAAAAGGGAGAAGAAAATTAAAAAAAAGAGAAAAGGAAAAGAAAAAAGAAAAAATTCAGAATTGAGTCAGTAATACTCCTGAAATCTTTGCCATTTTATGATTTTTTCCCCCACATCATGTGGGTGGAGAAAAATTTGGTTTTCTAATCAATCTGGTTGAGTAGTTTTACTGATGAAAAGTGTGTGCAAAACTTGAGAGTGCTGAATAGCAAACTGCATTGTGAGATTAAGAGAGTTGTCTAGATTTTGCATATGTATTACAGCAGAATCATTCCTTAGCGTCGGTTTCAAGTGTGGGCTCACATGCTACCTCAAGGCCCATTACATGCATGGTGTGAAGAGAAAGTAAATGAATTGTAATAAGGGTGAAATTATTGGAGTAACAAAAGGCGTGCACTGGGACTCTGAAAGAGATGCAGGTTTATGTTTACATTTGCGAAGAAGGAAACTTTAAAAAAAATAATCCCTATGTAAAATGATAAAATTTACCAGCCTATGTAAAGTGTTATCATAATGTTCTTTTAAGGTGGCACTGAATACAACTAAATATGCATAGGTAAACTCCTGACTATTAGTATATACTTGACCCAAGTCATACAAGAATGAACAACTGCATTGATTGGTAAAACAGATCTAGTTCTACCTTTTGCATCAGTGATTTCTTTTAAAAATCCAAGTATAATCAATTACAAACTCTAACTGGTTGGGACTTTTACAATCATTCATTTTTTATTAGTAAAAATCACTTAGAACCAAAACAAGTTGTATGAATATAGCAGATTTGGTGACACTGTCAACAGAAAAGCTTTTTGGCTGTCTGTTGGATTTTCTGCTTAATATGATACTCACTGGGAATGGAATTTTCAGGAGCAAAAAATGTCTTTGTGAAAAAAAATATAATTCTATCTCAATCTGGGCTCGATCAATGTATCTGTATGTGACAGAGTATATAAAAAGCCTCCTTTCTTATGGAAATAGGACTCATGCAGACTCCTCTCTCTTTTTCTTTTTCTTGGCCTATCTTCATGTAACAACTTTTGAGCCCACAGTCAGAGAAGTAGAGCTAGCAGAGCTATTAAGTTCTGCCAAGAGAGCCTTTACTAATTACCCCAATGGCAGAAGTGAACTTCGTGCGTACTAGACACCTTGGAATGTACATTCATCTGCAAAACACGGCTTCCTAGGAAACTAGGCCTCACTGTCCCCAGGGCTCTTGGAGGTACTAGCTGTTTGTAAACGCATTAACATTTAGCTTGGACAATAGGAATCTACAGGATAAACTTTTGCCCAGGGATGTTTTTTTCTTGCTTTGGTTTTTTTTAAGAAAGGAATGCACATCACCACACAAATCTCCACGGAATTGTGCTCCAACGGACCAAACCCTGCTATTAGGTGAAGTCAGCCAAAGGAAACTAGGAGGCCAGTAAGTAAATCTCTCTGCCTGTCTTTGGAGAATAAATATGCTGAGGCCTGGGAACTCTCCAAACACCTGCACCTCTCTGTGTATGGTATCAGGAGTGTGAGTTTCATCCTAAATCATAGAACCATAGAATGGTTTGGGTTGGAAGGGACCTTAAAGTTCATCTAATTCCAACCCCCCTGCCATGGGCAGGTACACCTCCCACTAGACCAGGTTGCTCAAAGCCTCATCCAGCCTGGCCTTGAACACTTCCAGGTATGGGGCATCCACAGCTTCCCCGGGCAACCTGTTCCAGTGCCTCGCCACACTCATAGTGAAAAATTTCTTTCTAATATCTAATCTAAATCTACCCTCTTTCAGTTTAAAACTGTTACCCCTCATCCTATCGTTACACTTCCTCATTAAGAGTCCCTCCTCATCCCTCCTGTGGGCCCCCTTTAGGTACTGGAAGGCTGCTATAAGGTCTCCTTGGAGCCTTCTCTTCTCCAGGCTGAACAACCCCAACTCTCTCAGCCTGTCTTCATAGCATAGGTGCTCCACCCCTCTGATCATCTCTGCTGGACTCGTTCCAACAAATGTGCACAGGTATCTCATCTCTAGAACACAAACTAGCCTGACGGTACTCGGCCTAAGACTTATCCTCCACCTCCATATCTTTAAATTCCACATTCATTTGGCTGATGTGAACTAACAGCTATTGAAAGGATTTGTGTCCAGCTTGGCCCCCTTTTGAAACTCAGCAGTGTCCGAAGCTGTGGGAACCAGCCATGAGGCTGTTAGACATGAAAGCATCAAAGCTGGGAGTCATCTGGCTCTTTGCTGGCTGTGGACTATCAGCCAAAAGCAGCAAACAAAAGAGGAAGGGATGAGGTTGGTCAGCTGCTATTTCACTCCACAGAAAAGTGCCACATGAAGAAAGGTGTGCGGTCATCCTACATTCAAAAAATTTAGTTGGCAACAAGAGAAACTGTGCTCTGCTGCACCTCCCATACAACAGCCATGTGGTGACTCACAAAGTCCATTACGCTGGTCCACAGGAGATGGAAAACATCCCACACACCATACATTCCTCTTATACAGGCTAAATAAAACCTTATCGCAATAATTAATATCCTGGTCCACTGCCAGAGTAAAAAAAAACAACAAAAAGTATTTCAATTTGCTTGAAATGTTTTACTCAGTGTTTTCTTTGTAGGTTCCATTTTTAAAATCATTTCAGTTAAGGGTAGGCTTACATTTGATTTAACTGTTTGTTTAATGTCTGTTTTCAAAATGTTATTGGAATGTTTTATATGAAACATTAATGGGCCAGAAATGTAGGTCCATCTCTTTATCAATCAGCTTATAGAATCACTTTATTTCACCCCATTTTCTCCATCCCTCAGGTCCAGAAGATACTTGACTAATTGCACACAGTTGCCTGCATTCAATGGGAAAAGTCAGAGGGACTTTTCTCCCTTCTGCTCCATAGCTTTTGGTGTCAGGTATGCTTAAGAAAATGAGGGGTCTTTGTCTGAAAGAAGAAGGATTTGATCCTGGGTTTCCCCCTCCCTGGTGCCTTTCCTGACCAGCAAGCTGCAGGCTATGAAGGGGGTTAATGGCTACCACCACCTGTTTGTGAAATTGGGGCTTATGCCTAACTCTTTGACTGTAACATTGGTTGAAGGGCAGGTGTTCAAGGACTGACATTCACTGGTGAGTGCCTGTGGCTTGATGAGCAACTGCATGTCAGATGGGCTTTGGTAACTCATCTCTGTCATCTGTTAAAACTGTGAGGAAAACTATCTTTTTTCATTGAAGTTTAAATGTTTCATGTCGTGTTTGCCCCAGAGGCTCCCAAGTAGAGCATAGTTGCTCATGCAAAGTTGTGGTAACTTGCTTGACTGTCCCACCTTTAGTTTCCTTTGGGTAGTAAGCATGGGGTCCCATACTACTTACTAACAGCCAGCTCAAATTTCTCACCATTTTGAGTTCTCAACTTTAGGATAAAGGCTCCTTAGTCAGTGCTGAAGACACATTTAGACTGCAATATATACAAAAGTTAGGTGCCGTGGTAGACATATTCCTTAAGAGTTTACTTTCTCATTTACCTGTCACAATCCAGGAAAATGGCCTGGAAAAAGCTGAGAACTCTGTTTCTAACTATTTTCATGGGTCTCCTTCACGATCTTGAGTATTTGATTACTGTCCCAGTCTATCCAATCTGCAAAATGTTAAACTGTTCCTTTGTGAAGATAATTCCAGTTATTAATCTTCCTTTCCGGTAGCTAAGGACTTAAAATATTTAATGTCTGCTGAGTACTTCTACACATGGAGGAGACAGAGTGAAGGGAAGGGTGAGCCTTTTAGGTTCAAAATAAGTACAAATACTAATTCATAAACCTTGTGCTAAAACAAGGCAGTAATCGTGTTTTCTTACAGTTTCCTGACATAGAAGTGCTGTTCTTTTCTTGATACAATACTCAGCATCCACAGCTTCTGTCCTAATAATGAAGATTACTGATGACTATTGATTTCTACAAAAACTCAAAAATCAGTTTTTAAATAAAAGACTTCCCATAGAGCAATAATTAACACAAATATTAATCCTGCATCTATTATTAGCTAAATTAAAGACAGAATTAACTGGATCTTTTTCAGCTCAGATAAACAGCATGTCCTAAAGGCGAGAAATTTTGAATAATTTTAGTCTGAAGGAAAAAAATAATCTCTAGATGTCAGGTAGCCTCATGCAAAGCACTCTGACACACCCTTCCTTTGCTCATGGATCTATCACCACACCAGACACAGTCTCTGATCACACCTGTGCAAGTATGGCAACGGGGAGAATCATTCTTTCAGCATGTCTGCGGAATTACAGGGCAAAGCTGATGCCTGAAGTAGTATTTTTTAACCTTTAAAGAGCCAACACAGGTCCAAGGTTGCTTATGCCGTGCACTATTTGAAAGAGGTGCCATATAGTAAATGATGTCCTGAATTCTACACTAGCCTTAGATCTCAAATTTACCTACAATTTAGTTCTGTCAGAATTGCTGTCCTACTAGTCTAAGTTAGAGATCACCGCGGCATGAATGGCAGAAATTGTAAGATCTGCTTCTTAAAGAAAATTAATTTAATCTTTGGGCTGTATGAAAAGGGGGGAAAAAACACAAATAAGGCCATAGCTGTATTTTCCTTTCCAAATAGCACCTGTGATTACAGTACAACCCTAAAGACCTGCTCCCATGCTTCACTCTGAAGTGACTGACCATTTTTGCTTATTTTTCTTGGCTATATTTCTTAGCCAATAGCACTCTTCTACTTTTCCAGACTGAGTAACAGCCAGCTAAGTTGTATGTTTACGTTATCCTCTTTCTTACAGTCTTGTGTCTACAGAAGATGGCCAGATCAGATACTGTAGAGCAGCAGTTTTCATTGGGTTTTTTTGTTAGTGGAGCTTAAATCTTTTTCCAGTGAAGCTGTAGATGCCAGCATGTCAAATCTCTCCTTCTTCAGAATTGTCTTGCTAACTTTTCATTTCCAGAAAAAATCCACGGACTCGTGATGATTTATGGACCACAGATTGAAAGCCACTGTTTTAGAAATACAGCCTTAAATGTTTGCAAGCTCATTGAACAACCCACAGGCAGAGGTGTCACTGGAACTAGGGACTCTCTTCGGTCCCTTTCTCAAGCTGCTGATTATCAGTGTCTCTTTTCTTGGGGCCATTCATGAAGCTAATCCTTGTTACTCTTTTCTATACTCCACCTGGAACAAAAAAATCCCCGTGAATTGGATGTGAAGCTTTGTTTTGTCTGCACATTTATTTTCTTAGGTCTTAAACTAAGTTTGTTAGATATGTGTGGACAGGAGGGGGTCTGGGATTATGCTGCAATGACTGAAGAGCATTTTCTACTTGGTGTTTAGCTTGGCCAAAGTCCTGCTGAATGCTGCCAGTCCCATGAGCCCTTTCTTACAATCACTCATCCCTAAATATTCCTACTGCTGTTATAAGATAATTCCAGATTTTCAGCTGCAGACCTGGCATGCTGATCACTTGGCTCATACTAACTGTAAGTGGCCAGATTTTTCTCTCTGAGGAAGAGTTTAACAGAGGATGGCATTTGGTCTGGCAAAATACACAGAGCTGTAAGTCTGGAATGTCTAATCTTCTTAATGGAAGTAATAGATGCCTGCATAATTCAGTTAGCTGGTCAGGCAGTCAGAGGGTGCTCCTGGACTTAGCACAGGAAGTAGTTTCAGACAAAACACAGCTCTAATATTTGCTGGTCTTTTTGACATTCCCTCCTGGAAATACACTCAGCTATAATAGAAGGTGAGAAGAGAAGCATCCATGAACAGGTACATTGCTAACCTCAAGCTGCACTGAAGGCATGAATTTGGAGGTCAAAAGTCTGGAGGTCTTTGTATTCCAAGTTTTGGTACAGTTCATCATAAAGAGCGACCTACAGCAAAGTTCAGGTCTAGTAATACTCAACTTTTGCATTTCTGTGTGTTCAAATTTGGAATTTTGGGAACTGAACACTGCTATATTTTAAAAATCCTCTGCTACTTAACTGTGAGGAGTTTAGAATGCAGACTGTACAGAAAGGGAAAAAAAATCTCAAAAAAGGAAACTCCTCCCTAAATCTCTAAGATTTTAGATTAAAACTACTTCAAACTGATTGTTGCTTTCTGAGTATTCTGGAACTGAGTAGATCATCCGATTAAACTGCACTAACACTAACGCTTCTCAACTTCTCTCAGCCCCTCTTTACTGGCATTCCATGGTTTTAACTTCATAGTGTTAGTTAGAAGACATTATTAGTAAAATGTATAGAGGGTATCAATGTCGAGAAATGTGCTTAACATGAATCAATTCTTCTGTTACATGGTAAAGCAGTTTCAGGAAACTTTTCACACATTTTAATATAAAATATCACTTCTTGCTTTCTTGGTGAAGAATGAGTCACCCTCTTCATACACACTTTAAATGGGGGGAGAGAAAAGAACACGGCTTAAACTTTTTAACTACTTATAAAGTAAATTAAAAACAAGAGATTCCTGTAAGTTTCAGTGAATCAGAGTGGTCTTTTTTCATTTTTTGTAGTTCTCTTCATGATTTTAATTCTTATGACTGCAATAGTATTCATTGTAGGTTCTATTAAGCATAATCAATTAAACCTAGATATACAAAGAGTTTGTAGGCTTCTATATTTTGCATCCCCTTAGGTATGTAGGTGTTCTGGTAGCTAAGCTCCTTCACTAGAAAACACCAAATTCATAAAAACATAAAATTTCAGGTGAAACCAATGGTTCATCTTCCCTTGTACTCTGTATGTTCTTGGGGCTAGCAGTGAATGCTCAAGGAAAAAATAGGAGACTAATTAAAGTACCAAGGGAGCCTTTCTCATCCCCAGAATCTAGAATAGAAAGGAATGGAATGGAATGGAGTGGAATGGAATGGAATAGAATAGAATAATTTCAGTTGGAAGGGGCCTACAACAATCATCTAGTCCATCTGCCTGACCACTTCAGGGCTGACCAAAAGTTAAAGCATATTGCTAAAGGCATTGTCCAAATGCCTCTTAAACACTGACAGCCTTGGTGCTTTGACCACTGCTCCAAGAAGCCTGTTCCAGTGTTTGTCCACCCTCTCTGCAAATAAAAGTTTCCTAATGGCAAGTTTGAACCTCCCTTGATGTAGCTTTGAGCTGTTTCCATGTCTCCTGTCCCTGTATAGCAGGGAGAAGATGTCAGCAGCTCCCTCTCCACTTCCCCTCCTCAGGAAGCTGTGGACAGCAGTGAAGTTGTGCCTCAGCCTCCTTTTCTCCAAACAAGACAAGCCCAAAGTGCTTAACCACTCCTCACAGGACGTGCCTTACGGCCCTTTCACCAGCTCTGTTGCCCTCCTCTGGACGCATTTGCGTACCTTCACATTGTTCTTAAATCATGCATCCCAGAACTGCACACAATACTCAAGGTGAGGCTGCACCGATGCTGAATACAGCAGGTAATCACCTCTTTTTGACCGGCTGGTTATACTGTGTTTGTTGCACCCCAGGATGCGGTTTGCCCCCTTGGCTGCCAGGGCACACTGCTGACTCCTGTTGAGCCTGATGTTGACCAGCACCCCCAGATCCCTTTCTGCAGGGCAGCTCTCCAGACACTCCTCTCTCAGTTTATACTTGTGCCTGTTGTTACTCTGTCGTAGGGACAGAATCCAGCATTTGGACTTGTTGAACTTCATCCCATTAATCATAGCCCAATGCTCTAATCTATCTAGATCCCTCTGCAAGGCATCTTTTTTAGGGCCTTCTTGAATCAGAAATAAGTCCAAAGTTTTCATGGCAACTATTATCAAAATTGGTAGTTACATGAAAAGTAAATGTGTAGAGGCAAGCATAATCAATTAGGTTTATGGGGACCAGTGCCTCCATACATGGGGAACACGCTTCTTGCCACAAGACAGTCACAGAGCCATGCTGGCTTCACACTCAAACTTATACTGCGTTTGTCCATGTTAAAGATGAAATTAGGCTCTACAATTAGGTTGGCCCCTGGTTATTAAAGCACAGGGTACTGGCTGCTACATTTAATATTAGAAAGAGAAGGTGGATTTTCATAAAATAAAATCACTTACTTCGGTCTTAAGATACGAGTACAGGAGGTTAGCTTCTGACTAACATCTCTGATAACCATACTTATGAAGACAGATTAATAAGCAGTAGACTTTCTCCCCTGCCAAATACAGCTTTTTATCCTTTTGATTCTGCTCTGTTCACAAGAAATTCAATGGTTTAGCAGTCTTTCCTGCACAAACAGTTAATTTCCATTTTAACTTTCAGATCATCATTAGCTACAATAGAAATGTACTGTTTATATGATGGCTTTACTATTCTAGCATCATATTTCCTCTGGAGACTGAAATTATTGCTGAAGACATCTGGTGCCCTCATTGTTTTACCAGAGAGAGCTAATGCCCTCCGATTTCTTGTGATACTTGAAGCTCTTGTACTACAGCTACATTTGGATGGCAAAATATGATTATTAAAGGGAAAAGTATTACTACTCTCAAGTGATGAAAGGACGCCCCAAATATAGCCATAGCAACCATCTATCATTCAAACCTATATTGTCCAAAAGAAACCTCTGAACTTCCAAATAAGACCAAGTATGGGACACTCAGCCCTGTATAAAATGTTGTTGCAAGTAGGAGTTCTGAGGAGCTTACAGCATAAGGAAGACACAGACTCCACAGTTCAAACACAGGTCTCTGTGTTCTAAAAATTTTAAAGGCATTATCTCACAGTGTTTATTTTGTGATGTAGTGCTGTGTGATCTGGGTGCTTATAGGGCACAATGCACTCCTGGTTAGAAATAACAGTGTTTATCCCAGAAACAGCAGAGCTGATAATTTGATCTACTCAGACATCTGAAGCTTCCCTGTAAGGGTGCCTGTCTGAACAATTTTGACTGGAATATATATACCATGAAGCTCATGCCAAGTAAGCCCAAAGTGGTTGGGACATCTAGATGTATTCTTCCTAAAGCACACCGATTATTTGTGCTAGTTTATATAGTTCTGACATGTCCTGAGCAAGATAGACATGCAACATGAGGATATATCAGCTTTAAACCAGGAACGATAAGTTCAAGGCATCCCAGCATATATGCACATGTCATAAAATTAATTTGCAGCATGCACAATAAATCTAGGGCTCGTTGGAATGACTGTAAGTGCACAGGTTATGATCATAGCACATGAAAAGTGGACTTGATGCATGCTACATGTATGGAAATCATTGCCTATGAGTTGTAGAGATTGTTTTGGTATATTCGTTGGCTATTTGACTTGGAGTTTTGGCTGCTGGATGAAGTAGAAAAATAACAAGAGCATCCAGGTTTTTGCTAGTCCCAAATTATGCAGCCATACTGCCTTTGTGTCAACAAGTAGCTCATTTGGAGATAAGTCCATTGGCTGTGCCTGGTACTACCCGCCTCCTACAGACATAACTGTGTGTCTTAAGACTAACTTCTTCAAGGAGAGAGAGAGTAGATGCAATCTTACCCTATTAGGCAGTGTGATATTTGATCTTTTGCACAGCTGGCTGGCTTTCCTGGCTCTGTTAGAGGATGAAGAGAATCTAATAGTTCATTTTGTTTTAGCTCATAGGAAAAGTGTCATGCTCTTTTTATCTGTCTTATGGCTGGTTGGTTATGGGAAAGAGATTTAGTACTCTGTTTCCCACAGGTATTTTGGCATTCTTGCTCTACAAACTACCCATGGAGCTTTACCATCTCTCCTGCATATGCTCATCCTTCCCCCACTCACACTCCAATTTAAAACCTGAAAATCTAAGAACCTGAACACTTTCAGCTCATGCGACCAGCTTGAGTCCTGGGAAAGCGTACAGACAAGTTGCCTTTTCAGTTCACTCCCTCTGTATAGCCTAGCCATTAACAACAGGGCTGTAGGTCTGATAGTGCTAGATGACAACCCCATAAATCACTTCCAGTCCTCTGAGCTGGCACTTTTAATTGTCCTGCTTGACCTTTAGCTATACCTGGTTAGTTAAAAACCTGTGATGGATTGGACCCAGATGGCAGCCAAGCACCCGGCCAGTCAGTTGCTCACTTGTCCCTCTTGCATTTGGATAGGATAGAGGATAGGAAGGACAGGAGCAAGAAAGCTTGCAGATTGAAATAAAGACAGGAAAATCAATAACCAATTACTGTCGTGGACAAAGGAGACTCAACTTGGGGAAATTAATGTAATTTATTGCCAATTAATATAAATATTAATTAATGATTTAGGTATTGGGAAACAAACAAAAAAAGACACAAACTTTAAAACACTTAGGCAAAACACACTCCTGTTTTCCCAGGCTCAGCATCACTTCAGACACCTCTCCTCCCGACCTTTTTTCACCACAGGTTGCATTCAGTGTTTTCAGCCAGGCAAAAATTGGTGCAGTCAGGACGCAGAGATTTCTCTTTGCCATTCCTTCCTTCTAGCTCATTTCCTGCAGATGTGGGTCTTTCAGGAACATCTACTCTGCCAAGGAGCACCTCCTCCTCCTCTGGCCTTGGCATTGCCTCTGTTGTATCCCTCTGATTCCCTCCTCCTCTCCCTGTTCGCTCCTTCTCTCCATCTTCCATACTTCCCTCTTTCTGGCATTTTGCCCTTTCTTAAATGTGTTTTCCCCGCCACCAGCTTGGCTGATGGGCTCTGTTGTGTTCTGTGCTGGGTCTGTTAGAGCTGCCTGTATCCAGGATGGGGCAGCCCCTGGTCTCTTCTCACAGAAGCCACCCTGCTTCTGTGAGCCAAAGAAGCCCCCCTCTACCAAAACCTTGACACTGACCCCCAATACACAAGCCACAGAGGCCTTCAAGATGTCCAGACAGCTATACGAGCCTTCAAGCTTTTTCCTGTGAAAGTATGGAAGGAATATTCTGACAGAGAGGTTTTTAAACATAGCATGAGGAGTATGCACCAGTCTTCATGCCCAGGTGTGGTGCTGGAAAGAGATCAAGCAGCTTCAGCAGCTTGTGCCTAGCAAGGCAGCCTGGTCATCAACCTGTCGTGTGGAAGTAGAGGCAGTACTTTCATTGCTTTTCACAACCTCTTCATAGGGGTTTCACCCTGAGAGGTCCCAGGACCCAGCATGGTCTCTGCAGCCCTCAAAGTATCCCATAGTATGTATTTGTTAAATTGTACAGAGGAAAATGAAATAGGAATGTATGCGGGTTTGGATCTTCATATAAAGATAGCATTCAATATGAAATCTGAAAAACAGATACTGGGATACTGGGAAGAGACATGAGATATAGAGTTGTTTTACCTTTTGCATTACTTCTTATGTTTAATGGTTAACTAAATATTTCGGTATAAATACTCAATACAAATCAAGTATACAACCTCATAGCAAAGATGTGATGAATTTCTGACATTTGTAGTAAACATTACAGATCCAAACACAGACTTGATGTCTCCATTTAAATAATTGCTCCTCCCAACCCATTTGTTTTTAATCATCCCACACTGTAATTTACGATTAATAGCAGAGATGATTTTTTTAATTCAATATTAGATTTTATAGGCAATATTGCTTTTATTCTCTGGAGCCTGTGCATAGATCTGTTAAGTACATTGTGTAATCCATCATTTGCCAGTTTTCTGCCAAAGACAGATGATTTGTTAATGATAAATTATTTTTGAAATATAGTAAATTGCTGCTGTTGTATCAAATTGTAAAAATGTCTAGGTTTTGTTTATCTGAGAATGAAGTTTTAACAACCTATTTGATTTATACACTCACTGAAATCCAGTCGACACATTAATGGTAATTTTTGCATTATTCTATTTCCAGTATAAAATATTAATTTTTTTCCTAAGACAAATTCTAACTCCACCCTTCCCATCTGAATAACTGGCAGAACCATGAGCTACACGTGGAATGGTGTAAGAGAGAAGGAGCCTCTATATTAGTCCATGAAAATCACCACTGGTCAGAAGACGGCTGAAGGAGCTTTAATATCTCCTAACAAAAGTCTTCAGTTAAAGGAAGTCCCTTCCATTGAAATGTTCAAGACCAGGCTGGATGAGGCTTTAAGCAACCTGGTCTAGTGGAAGTTGTCCTTGCCCATGGCAGGGGGGTTGGAATTAGGTGATCTTTAAGGTCCCTTCAGACCCAAACCATTCTATGATTCTATGAATGAAAAAGCCCCCTCAGGGCCCACTGTTACAACCTTCACTAACTTTTACAAAATATGTCCATCAACCAAACTTCCAACTCTGGAAACCCAGAATCTGAAGACAGCTCAAGCTGGAATCCAAGTTAATATATTGCAGAAGTAATTTTTTTGGTACAGTTTTGCAAAAGTTGTGGTTAAATCACAAATGAAGACAGATTTTATTGTTTTTAACAAAACTATGCTATAGGCATTTAGTGAGGATCAGTGGAAATCTGTGGAGTAGAAACCTAGGTGACACCCATGTACTTAACGTGTAGTGAGTGACTGTCATGTTCATCTGAATTCAGACTGGACAGAGTTGAAAATAATCCTGCTTTACAGAAATGCCAAGGATAGGTAGCCTTGAATTATCCCTATATAGTTCGAAGTTGATGAACAATCAGTTGCTCTACATGTCGCAAAAGGCACATCTACACTTTCAAGTTTTTTTCTCCCTCTTCCTTCATCATTACATAGTCCACACTGAAGAGCTGTTAGTTTACACTTGGGATTCCCACTGCGATGAATCAGATGATAGATAGTTTCCTGACAAAGCTGCTCATGTGCAAACTAGGCAATGATCTCCAGGGAAGGCTAAGACTGTCCAGTTCAGATGTGAACTGTTTTATCCGGGGATAATAGCGTGCTGGTGTTGTGGCTACAGATAGGAGGGGTAACCAGCAAAGAGAAAGTCAGCAATGAAGCTTAGAATATCACCTCAGCATTAGCAGATGTGTTTAATAATGATCTCTGTCTAGATTTATGTCTAGAAACAAGATACGTTGCAAAAGCACTTATTGAGAGTCTAACTTTGCTTTTGTTATTTTCTTCCAGTTCTGATTTTTTTTTAACTCCATCCGTTTACTTGCTATAAACTGCATTGTTTTGTTAGGAAAAATTGATTTCATTCATAGAGTGCATTGTGGGTAGTTCATCTACGGTTAATATAGGATAACTAGTATTTCATTTGTGTGCATGGAAACCGTATAATTACGGAAAGTTAAAATACAAACACAGACAATTGTGTCACATAAACATATTTTAACTGCTGGAAAGTATTTTAACAGGACACAGACTCTACGTGCAGTTAAAATGAATCCAGCAGCCTTAGAATCAGTAGAAAAGCCGTAATTAACAAGCACATTTCTGGCAACAATAATTCAGTCAAGCAGTTGATTAAATACAGTGTTTATGGGATGATATTCCTTCATTGTCTAAATTGAGCAACTCACCATAAATTGCAGAACTGACTGTAAAACAACTTTTTCTCTATGATCTTATGAATGCTTTATGTGTCATAAGCTTTATGTGTCATAAGAAGGAAAAAAATATTTTCAGACAATGATGATTATTCATCTGCTTGTCTCAGCTCTAGTAAGATCATGCGGAGAGATGTCATATATTTACTGAAAGCTTACAAATTGTTGCTAGAAACCTTTATGTGCAAAAGCTGCTGAAGCCATTTAAAAACATACTGTTCTTGAAATGGGGCTTGAACCAGTAGCCAAGGCATCCTCAGCACATCTGAGGAGGAGCTCACCTTCATCTTTAACCCGCCTTTGTCCACGTGTGTTTCAAACTGGTGAGTTACTAGGCAGAAGGTTTTTTTATGCTAGATGCCAAAAGCTGAGGCACGGTAGGGAATACGGGTTGTATGCAGGCTACTCCAGCTATCTGATCTATATAATTCATTTCATTGTATACTTTATAAGTATTTCCCTTCTGTAAAGAGAAATCAAATCTCTTTAAATCCCTAATTCTAAACATTCCTTAAATATGAAAACTATTGCTATTACTATGAGTGAAAGTTTTTCAGTGGATATATGGCTGTTTGTGCATATTGTAACGGGTGACTCCCTGCTGCAGGAGACAGAGTCACCCATCTGTCTACCTGACCATCTCATCTAGAGAGGTTTCCTGATTGCTGGGGACCAAGGTCCAGGCAACTGTGGAGAGACTGCAGAAGTTTGCCTGACCCTCTGACTACTAACCCCCGCTGTTATTCCATATGGGTACAAATGATACTGCTAACAGACAATTGGAGGGTATAAAAAATGACTACAGAACTCTGCAGGCAGCAGTCAAGGGCACAGAGGCCCAAGAAGAGCTCTCTTCAATCCTGCCAGTTAGGGAAAAGGGGGCGAGGAGAAGAGCACTAATAGGACAAGTTAATAATTGGCTGAGGAACTGGTGTTGGCAACAGGATTTGGGGTTCTATGACCATGGGACCCTGTTTGCGGATCAGTGTCTGCTAAGGAGAGGTGGGATCCAGCTCACTAAGCAGAGTGAAGCTATTTTTGCCAATAGGGTGGCTGACATCATAAGAAGGGCTTTTAACTAAGAATGATGGGGGCAGGGAAAGAGCAACCGGCAGTCCTGTGAGGGAGTAATGGACAGGATTGCTGAGGAAGGGTCAAGGGGTAATGTCACAGGAAGAGATCACAAAATCAACAGAATAAGGCTTAAATAAAGTCACATCCGGCACTTGCATGTAAGCAAGGAAATGGCCTCAGGGTGTCGGTATGGAGAAATCCTCCAAACCCTTTCTAGGAAGTCAACACGCTGGGGATGCCTCTCCAAGGTTTATGTATACTAATGCACACAGAATGGGGAATAAACAACATGTGTTAGAGATCTGTGTGCAGTTGCAGGATTATGCTCTTTTTGGGATCATGGAGATGTGATGAGTTGGCTCCTGTGACTGGAGTGCTGCAATGGATCCTCACAGATAAGCTGTTGATGTATGGGCTGGATAAGCAGACAGTGAGGTGGACTGAAAACTGGATGAATGACTAGACCCAGAGGGTGGTTATCAGTGGCAAGAAGTCTAGTTGGAGGCCAGTGACTAGTGGTATACTCCAGGGATCGATACTGGGTCCAGTCCTGTTCAGCATCTTCATTCTGGATGATGGGGCAAAGTGTACCCTCACAAAGTTTGCAGATGACACCAGACTGTGAAGAGTGGCTTTTGTACCAGAAGGTCATGCTGCCATCCAGAGGGACCTTGGCAGGCTGGAGAAATGGGTCAACAGGAACTTCATGAAATTCAACAAGGACAAACACAAAGTTCTGCACCTGGGGATGAATAACTCCAGGCACCAATACATGCTGTGGACCACCCAGCTGGAAAGCAGCTTGGCAGAAAAGGACCTGGGTGTCCTGTTGAACACTAGATTGAACACAAGCCAGCAATGCGCCCTTGTTGCAAAGGCAGGCACATGTTATACTCAGATGCATGAGACAAAGTATTGCCAGCAGGCTGAGGGAAATGATCCTTCCCCTCTGCTCAATACTGCTGAAGCCACACCTGGAGTGCTGTGTCCAGTTGTGGGCTCCCTGGTACAAGAGAAACATGGATATACTGGGGATAGTCCAATGACAGGCCATGAAGATGATGCAGGGACTGGAGCATCTCTCCTGTGAGGAAAGGCTGAGAGAGCTGGGACTGTTCAGACTTCTGGAAAGAAGGCTGAGGGGGAATCTTATCAACATATATAAATACCTGAAGAAAGGGTGTGAAGAAGACAGAGCCAGGGTCTATTTGGTGGTGCCCAGTGACAAGGCACGAGGCAATGGGCACAAACTGAAACACAGGAGGTTGCCACTCAACATGAGGAAACACTTTTTTATTGTGAGCGTCACCAAGCACTGGCACAGGTTGCCCAGAGAAGTGGTGGAGTCTGCCTCCTTGACTTAAAAGCCATCTAGACATAATCCTGGGCAACTGGCTTTAGGTGGCCCTGCTTGAGTAGGATGGGTGAACTGGATGACCTACCTCCAGAGGTCCCTGCCAACCTCAACCATTCTGTGTTTCTGTGAAAATTAAGCCTAAATTTATTTTTCTCTCACACAGCTCTCAAGAGTAACCAAATACCAGCTTAAAATCTCGTGCTGTGAAAGATAATCTATCATTCAGTCAGAGATGAAGATTTAATGCAGAAACTACAGGATTAAATTTTTCAGCCTTTCATATGTAAAATATCAGATTACATGATTATCACAACCTTAAAAATAATGATTTCACACATGAAGCGTATTGCTCTAACAGTATTCATACTAGATCAATTTGTCTTGACCCAAGATTACGAATAGATTAATCAATACCAATTTAATGCATTTTTATTAGGCAATACAATAACACAGTAACTTCCTTTCTGATGTTAGCCTAGATTAAAGGAAATAATTAAATTCTCTAAAGTTTACTTAGAGATCTTCGCCAAATCTTGACTTTTTCACCCTGTTGACCCAAAAACCTGTTAAATAATACAGAGAACACAGTACTTAAAGCACCGCTGATTAAAAGAGTGTTTGAATTCATCTGTATATACATAAAATGCAACTGGAATTTTTCTGCAATTATGTTTAAAAATCATGTTTTTTTGGGGGTATACTCCCACTTAAAGCAATGGCTTTGAAAATTACAACAGGACGTAATAAAAGGTGGGAGTTTTTTCAATGCTGGAGATGCATCCATACTCTATATGGTTAGAGATAAAATCTTAAACACAGAATGATTCATCTAGGACTATTTCAGAAAAGCTATGATTTTTTTATGGAAAGAATATGAATGCAAATGCATCTTGAAGTGCACTACATATCTATAGTTGCAAGGAATTTCTCTCTTCAGTGTCAAGATGACTTATCAAAAAGATCAAGCTATATGATTATTGGAATGCAATTACATGATCAAAGCACTTCACTGTAGTGGTTATGTTTGCCAATGTGCATTTAATAAAACTATTTTCAGATTGTTTACTCTCTTTGATGTTATTTTCATGGATGCAATGCTAAACCACCATCCAACTACCCAGATATCCAGCTAAAGAGTAGGGACTGCATCCAACCCCATGGCAGGGGGATTGGAACTAGATGATCTTTAAGGTCCCTTCTGACCCGAACCATTCTGTGATTCTGTGATTTTCACCATTCAATGATATGGAAATCGTAGAATGTTTGGGGTTGGGGGGGGACCTTTAAAAGTCATGTAGTCCAACCCCCCTGCAATGAGCAAGGGCATCAAATAGATCAGGTTTCTCAGAGCTCCATCCAACCTGATCTTGAATGTTTCCAGGGATGGGGCATCTACCACCTCTCCGGGCAACCTGTGCCAGTGTTTCACCACCCTCATTGTAAAATATTTCTTCCTTATATCTAGTCTGAATCTACTCTCTTTAAGTTTAAAACCATTACCCCTTTTCCTACTGCTACAGGGCCTATTAAATCAAGGGAGTTCCTTAAATAGTACTTTAAAATGAGATCTGTGGATTTAATATAGGACTCCTGTACCATTATCTGTGAGGTTCTAGGTTTGCTGCGTGGATACAATGAGATGAAACTGTACCTGTAAATGAGAGAAAGTTCATGGCAGGAAACTTAAGTCACCTTCTGTTTTGTGTGTGTTGCAGAACAAGCTGGTTTCAAAAGTGGGTGATTCTCTCTCTTAAAAGAAAACAAAGTGACCACTGTGAACATAAATGCAAGTAATGTAAACTAGAAGATCTAGGTAAGCATGTTAGGAAAAAGATGCAGTCTGGCAGAGATTCTGATAGCACAAATAATACAGTTGTGGTTTTAGTTGCTCTGGCTTGGACTAGGACTTTTCTGCTTAGGGAAAAGACCTAGAGGGATCTAAAAAGCTAAGGGTGGGGGGAAAATGTGGTGAAATTAACAGAGTAAATATATAAGGAAGAATTATTTGCTGCCTTGGTGAACAGACACCAACAAAAAGTGCCAGTGACCAGGTTCCAAGAAAAGGAAATACATTTCCATACAGCAGGCAATGAAAATGAGGGACTCTAGCAAATTTGTGGAAGAAACACTTATCAAGGTATTGAATGCCTTCTGAGTGGGTGCCAATTCTCTTTCAGAAAATTTCTACGCTATTGATTACCAGGAGTTTGTAGGGTAGATTTGGATTTATATTTGCTTACCTTGCTGCTGTTACCTTTCCCTTCAGCTCTGTCTCCTATGGGAGCCCAGATGCTGGGCTACATGGATCTCCAGTCCACCTGTTCAGATGTTCCTCCTGATGACTGACTGGCCTGGTGGCTTCTGGTTTGATATTGAGAGCACGGGACCACCAGAAAAATAACCTGCTACTTACCTGGGTGAGATGCTTTTTGGCTAGTCCTTGTGCCCCAGCCTGAGCCCAGGATGAAAAAGGTGAACAAAAAGGTCTCTGTGATCTGGTTACTCCTGGTTATCAAGTTCTCAGCACCTTCTAAAGCCCTAACAGCTGCCTGAGAGTACTCACAGCCTCAAGGAAATGTGTTCAGAGAAATTCAGCTGCTGATGAAAGAGGATTAACCCAATCCCATCAGCTTGCTTTTGAAATAGGACAAGATCCCGTAGCTGGACAGACACTACTAAAGACTAAAAGACTAAAGACATTACTAAAGACAGCTATTATTACAAATGTGGAACAGGAAAAGAAGCAATAGTTAGAGACAATGTAGTGATTGTATTGGAGATACCAGATTTTTATCACAAGTTCTGTTAGACACACAGAAAGCAAAAGCTGTTGCAAGACAGGGGGTTCCAAGCTAAATAGCACATGAATGAAAAAAATGACATTATGCTTACTATTCGGGGGAAACTTCTGTAGGAAAGTCTGTTATAATAAAGAGAAAGATGTCTCTCAGAGGTGCTATAAAACTAAGTGTACAGCATAAATACAGCCCATAAATACGGAAGACTAGAGAGCTTTGCAAAAAGAAGAAAAAAAGAAAATAGCAATGACTGAAAGAAAAAATGAAACACGAAACCACAGATGGCAATGACATCTAGAAAAAGAGATGAGACACTGGAGGTGACACAGGACATCTTTCTAGGATCTTTGTCTTCAGCTGAAGGCTGGACAAGCCATACCTTGAGACACAAACAGGAGCCTAATAATCAGAACTTGAGTTGCTGCAGCTGCTATGAGGGATTATAGTCTCTCTGAGAGAGCAGATTTTATAAAACTTCACAAGTTTATCAAGGCAGCCCAAGCTGTTCAGGAATCTTCAGTTATTCTACTTGAAAGTTAAACTTCACAGAAAGTTAGACATGTGCTTCCCAGATGAGTGTACAGTCCCTATCTGCATAGCTATGGTACGCAATAAACTGTAACTATAGCAACTGTAAAAAACTGCATATGGTCCTTAAACTCTATTCTGAAAGGGAGGAGAACACAAGCTGCAGTGACGATAACATGTAGTGTTTGAAACTGTTTTGATTTTTTTTTTTTACTGTACTTTAGACAAACTGTTTTCAATGAGCTTCCTTAGAACAATGTTTGGAAATTACAGTTTGGAAAAAACCTTGGTAAAGACAGGGAATAAAGGAATAGACTAATGGCTGCTGTTGATATGATTGTGTGTCATCATGGTCATCTAGTGCTACTCTCCAAGTTAATGGAAGAGGCAATAAGATGCAGGGAGTGGTTTGTCTTTGGGCTTACCACAGAAAAAACATTCAAGACATCAAAATTGTATAGATGACTTTATAACTTCCATGAAAAAATGCATGTTAACTCGAAGTGCCAAGCCACTCTAATGCAGTGGGCCTGGCTGTCAATTTTTTCATATATTTTTAAGGTTTTATTGCATCATGTGACACTATTTCATGGTGCAGATACAAGGGGAAGCATTTGCCTTTGGGGCTGCCTTTCTCAGGTAGTCATAGAATGGTTTGGGTTGGAAGGGACCTTAAAGATCATCTAGTTCCAACCCCCTCTGCCATGGGCAGGGACACCTCCCACTAAACCAGGCTGCTCAAAGCCTCATCCAGCCTGGTCTTGAACACCTCCAGGGAAGGGGCATCCACAGCTTCTCTGGGCAACCTGTTCCAGTGTCTCACCACCCTCACAGTAAAGAATTTATTTCTAATATCCAAAATTTCTTCCTAATATCCAATATTAATAACAATAATTAATGACAATAGTTTTTGTTGCTCTTCTGTAAGGCCTTAACAGACAAGGCAATGGACTACATAAACTTTTCCCCAGAGCAACATGTGCCTTATATAGTGTTCTTATGTCTGTCTTGCACATGCTTACTTTCTTCCCTGCTGTAGCTCCACAAAAAGATACGGACTTGACTGAGCAGCTTCTGGGTATCACCCTGCAGAAAGTAAGATTAAATGACTTTCAGTGGTGCTTTTTGCTTTACAGTCTACAAAAATAGACACTTACTGTGTGAACTTTGTATGTAGTTTAAATGCTAATTGTTGATGTGTAGACATCCTTGTTACTACATTGGGAAAAGAACAGTTTCGGGAAAATCTGAGAGGTAGGGTTTCATATGAGTAACAGCTGAGGTAAAACTGGAAAATAACTTCAAGACCTAGTCCTCTGAGATGAATGTTTGGATCTCCACTTCCTATAAGCTAAATAGCTGAAGGATATATTTAATTCTGAACATATTTAAGAAATAATTTTATTTGAAGTTCTTCTGCTTGCAAAACAAACAAACGTAGCCCTCCATCTGCATGCAATGCCTAAAGGATTTATCATAGCAGAAGGTTTTTAATGGAACTCCATCTTGAGAACATTATATATATTGAAAAAAAAATTGTAGATCAGGCCAGAAATGCCCATCAAGAAACTGAGCAGAGTTTTGCTGAACATTTTCTTTCCCAGTTCCCTAAGGGCTTCCTTGCTTCCTAGGTCTATATCTTCTCTCACAGACACCCCAGACACCCATATGCACCTTCAGGTTCCTTAGATGGTCTCAAACCTGATCTTCTCCTACAGTGGGCAGTTTTTCATTCTCCCAATCCCTGCCTGGGCAGTCTGGCTAAAGCATTTGCCAGTGGACATTGAGGCAAAAAATTCGTTGAGTATCTCAACCTTCTCCATATCTCCCATTTCCTTCTGGAGAGGGCTCACACTTTCCCTAGTCTGTCTTGTATCACTGACATACCTGTAGAAGCTTTCCTTGTTGCCCTTGATGTCCCTGGCCAGATTTAATTATATTAGGGCTTTAGTTTTTCTAACCTGATTCCTGTCTGCTTGGACAATTTCTCTGTATTCCTCCCAGGCTGCCTGTCCTTGCTTCCACCCTCTGTAGGCTTCCTTTTCGTGTTTGAGCTTGTCAAGGATCTTCTTGTTCATCCATGCAGGCCTCCTTGTTGGTGAGAACAAGTTCCAGCATAGCACTTCTCCTCATTGGCTCCTCTGTCACTTGGAGTTAGATACCTAACTCCTTTCAAGCACTTTGCAAGATTGGGGTCTGAGAAAAGTTTCAGGGATCTACACAAAGCAAACACCAGATTCTGAAAAGCGTACAGAAACTGCATGTCTGACCTTATAGGTTTAACTTTCATAAAAGTCAATGGTTACTAGAAAATCACATCCTAAGAAAAATTCCTTGGTCAGTCCAGTTAAACTTTCTCCTGGACATGAAACAGCTTCAGGCACCTGGGGCCAGAAGAATCTCATGTGCCTGCCAGCTGGGCAGGGACTTTTGGACTGGCGTCCTGAGTTTGTGTGTCCAGAGTCTGTCCAAACTCCACTTCAGGAATTTCATTCTGTTTTTGTCTACATTACCATCATTGCAAGACAAAGAGACAAGAGATGACTTTTGGTTCTGTCCCCGCAGGTCACGCAGCTAGGTTGTGGCAGAGTGGAGAAAGACACTTTTACTCATACCTGAAACACTGAATCACCTCACCTATGTGATTTGCTTCTTTGCTAACACTTTACAAATCTATTTGGAGCAAAAGCAGGATAAACCTGCTGATTTGCCACAGCATGTTGAGAAAATGAGGAAAACATTCTCATGGAGAGGAGAAAATAGTCAAGTTTCATTCTCTGCATGAGAGTCTTTGATGACAACAAGGGACAGGATACAAAGCAACTGGACAGGATGCAACATTCCCCAAACTTGTTATGACTGAATTAGCTCCAGACCCTAAAAGAGTAGACAAGTTATTGTTTGGTGCCATGCTGGACTATAAGGATGCTGTTGAAAAGTCCTTGATCTTTTCAGTGGTTTCACTGTTGTGTTCTTCATTGCTCTGGGATAGTATATCAAATATTTCCCTTTCATCAAGTGCTTTTCTTGAAATGTTTGCTTCTTCTCCTTCTTGAAATTATTTTCCTTTGGTGCTATGGATTTTCCTTCTGCAAAACTAACCCAATCCAGAAGTGATCTATCTGCAGTGCTGATTGCCACAGGTTGAAAACTGATACAGTCATGCAGAGAATGAAACTTGACTGTTGTCTCCTCTCCATGAGAATGTATTTTCTTCACTTTCTCAGGAAGAAACGGGATCATTCAACAAACATGCATCTGAAAAGGATGAAAATAAATGGGAGGAAGTATGTATGTGTTATTTTTTCCCTCCAAGATCTAACATTAAAAGACAAGTTGTTCCATTTTCAAGTTACATAAGCACATTTCTGTATAATTCTATTCATAATGAAAGTGGGATCTTGCTTAGTTAAGCAGAAACATACACATGCACACATCCACAGAGCATACCCTTGGTGGTTATTTTGCTTTTAAGAAGTAATCTCCTTAAATCTCCCCCTTCCCCCAGCTCTGGCCTTTCTTTTTTCCCCTTGTGTAAAGCATATTATTCCTGCCAGAAATGAATCTGTGTCCAAATTTATATGAGTCAGAACTTGGAAAATACGCCAGTAGGTTTGCTGTGTCTCTTGGACAGTGTCCATATGTTACAAAGTGTTTAATAGGGTAGTGTAACTTGTTTAATTTCACTTTTATTCCAGTTAAAAAGCACAACAATCATTTTATGCTTAGATAGAAGTTTAGTTTTCCATCAGCCCAAGGTTAAACAGTTTTCTCACAACAAATTCTTAAAGTAATTCCTATCTTTTATCAGTAAATGATGTTGGTTTTCCTTATGCAAATATGCCACAGAGATTTCAAGTCTTTTGTGTAGCATAGAAAATAAAGATGCTCAAATATAAAATCAACTGTTTCTCTTATTTTATTTACTTTTTTTTTTTATTACAATGAAGTAGTGTTGATTAGTGAGCTTAGTAAATTAAATGGACATTACATAATAATGTCTCCTTCTAGTCAATTTAACACGTATATTGTTGCTCTGGCTTTTTTGGTATTTCTTAAAACGTGCCTTTTTGATGAAATCATCAAGATTTACCAAGAGAAAGATGAGCAGTAGATCATTTACTTTAGACCGGTGCCTTTCTTCAGTCAAAAAGTTTCATGGCCAGAAGCAAAACAGAAAGCTTATAAACTCCACAGGAAGCCTTGCTTTGTGCTTTGATGGACCTATTGCACCACTTATGGTGAGGACTTTCATTTCAAGTTAAGGTCTTCTATCACTCTATGACTTTTGATTTATATTCATTTATGTTGTAGTTCAGAGACAGCATTTTAAAAAAATTATACTTCTTTCCCAATGTTTCCAATTAAAAATAAGACACCCCTGTCCCTCCAAAGTTAATTATAATATTCACATTGACTTTGAGCTCTTATTGGCTCAACTGCCAAAACACGTACAACATCATGGCCAAGTGGTTATTTCCATGTGGGTCATTATGTTTAAAATAGAGAGGAGTCTACAGAAGTAGAAACCAGCACATCATGGAGAAGGCAACACTTACTTTGCCACTTCCATCATAGAATACTGGCAAAACTGGTCTAGAAAATTGTGGAATTGCAGCAAGAGCTCCAAATAATGCTACTAAGTGTCATATCACTGCAAAGAGCCACTGATAAATATTCAGTTTAAAAAGGGACAAAAAGAAGGAGCTAAACAAATACAGTTTTATTTCTCTGATATTCAAGATTTTAAAACAATTAAAATCAAGACAGCTACTACAAAGTTAGTTAAATGACACTAATTTTTTCCAAAAGAAAAATGTGCCTGATTACACTGCTGATTTTCTTTGATAGCTTTATTTTTACTAACATAGAAATAAAGTAGAAAATCAGGCTAGAAAAGGATTGGGAAAGATCACCAAACCTAATCACTCTTATAGCTGTCAGATGGAGGAAAAAGATCCCTTCATATATGCGTTTAGTGTTGTCTTGAAACTAGCCAGATTTCTTGTCCCTTGTGCTAGAAAGGTGTTGCCGTACCTGTTCATTAGTAAACTTTCTACTCAGTTCCTCAATGAAAGAAGCAAGCGTGTTTAAATTAAACTTGCAGGTGGCTATTCTCCAGCCAAAATATGTGGCCAGTTCATACCCATGTGATCATGTGTTAATGTTGCCCATTAGCTCCAACACTCTCTGTCCATCTTGGCGTTTACTCCCCAATAGTCTCAAGGTAGTAGCTGTACCTTTTCTCAAGCTTCATTTATCTAGCAAAGCAAGCCAAGCTCATTTAATCTCCTTACATAAAATAGGAAAGGAATAAAGCATCAGTGATCGTCCCAAAGTCCTTCTCCTCTTCTGCTCTGATTTGTGTTAATCCTGCCTGAACAGAGTCTGCTGATGTCACAGATGGGACCTCACTAGCAGCGAGGATCATGTTATGAATATTTTCCTTTCTCTATTGGAAATACTTGATATGCTATGATATGATCACTTTTCTCATGACTACATCATATATGAAATGAGTATCAGAAGAAGGTTTCTTAGTGTTGGAGCAGTGGTATTCTGGTATTCAATCAGAGCTCAGGGAAAATACAAACCAAACCCTGACTGGTCTGAAGGTGAAGTTTGATCTGCTAAAAGAAGCCAGGATGCTTCCTTCCTCCATTAGAGGCACAGAATCTCGTTCAGATCCAAAGAATATTTAAAGGTATTAAAACAATGGGTAGACCTGGTGTTTAGGGACATGGTTTAGTGGTGGTGTTGGCAGTGTTAGGTTAGTGATTGGACTTAATGATCTTAAAGGTCCCTTCCAACCTAGACAATTCTGATTCTAATATCAGAAGAAAAAAAATCACAAAATTAAATCGAGTTATTCTGATATTAACAGGGAGATGAGACCACAATGAAATTAAAGAACTCTCTCCAGTCTGTTGAAGAGGTATTTACTTTTTTCATACAGCAAACATCAGAAAAAAATCTTCGTTGCCAAACATAGGACTCATGAAAAACATGGCTTCTAAATTTAGACAGAAATTGGAACTGTCGAGGCTCAGGTTCTGTTTAACTTTGGCAAATTAAATGTTGGACTGTTACATTTTATGTTTTATTCCTGTAGTCTTCCTGGAAGAATTAGAAATGCTTTCAAGACTTCACAATCAAGACTGTTTTCGTAGCCCAAGTTTCTAGTTAGCTAGAAACACATCTCTTGAAAACCATGTTCTCACGAAAATATTTTCCAAAATAGCAATGATATTCACCAAATCCAAAACTGAAAATAAAAGGTATTGTTAAACTCAAGTACCACAAAATTATGCTAAATTATTCACCAATCAATTGACATAGAATCATAGAATCATAGNCTTCAGGTACTGGAAGGTCGCTATAAGGTCTCCATGAAGCCTTCTCTTCTCCAGGCTGAACGACCCCAACTCTCTCAGCCTGTCTTCATAGCAGAGGTGCTCCAGCCCTCCGATCATCTTTGTGGCCCTCCTCTGGATCTGCACCAACAGGTCCATGTCCTTTTTGTGCTGAGGGCTCCAGAGCTGGATGCAGTACTCCAGGTGGGGTCTCACAAGAGCAGAGTAGAGAGGGAGAATCACCTCTCTGGACCTGCTGGCCACGGTTCTTTTGATGCAGCCCAGGATGCGGTTGGCCTTGTGGGCTGCAAGCACACATTGTTGGCTCGTGTCCAGCTTTTCATCCACGAGTACCCCCAAATCCTTTTCCTCAGGGCTGCTCTCTATCACGTCATCCCCCAGCTTGTATTGATAATGAGGATTGTCCCGACCCAAGTGTAGGACCTTGCACTTGGCCTTGTTGAACTTCATGACCAAGCTCCTTCCCGAGACGTTTCATTCATGACCAGATAGATTCTGAATTTATCTTTCTTGCCAGGAATTATTCTAAAGAGATTAAACGCCATTTTCTTCAGGATTTGTGAGAGAAGACTTATTCTTCAAGGGAGCACACAGTAATGACTGTTAAAACCAGCTTACTTACTGACTTTCCAAAGCCACTTGCATTCATTCCAGTGCTCTGTACAAGCTTTGGACTAGGCCACTCATGCGTGTAGCTAACCACTAAACTAAACTTTCTGCATGCCTGCCAGGTGTAACTAGGCAGATTCAACAAAACACTTAAAATTGATTTCTTTATAGTAAAAAAGTTCCCAGCAAAAAACTATAAATGATATTTGCACAATTACCATAGGCATGTGAGTAATGTGTCTGGTTTAAATTTAGGTTAAAAATACAGAGAAAAAAAAATTATTACGTGCAGGACTAGCACGAAACACTGTTCTTAGTACTTTGTTTTGAAATGGGGCAGTTTCCTCACACATACGTTGCCTTTTTGTATAATTTTGAATTGTCTGCAATTTCTTCCTATATAAATTTAAAATATCTCTTTGCAAAATATTGTTCAGGTCTCCTCTCTTTCATGGAGCGAAGAAAATAAACATTTTTTTTTTCCAAAATGGAACATCTGTGAAAGGTACTCACAACATTGGTATCCACAATTTTCACTTATCAGTGAAGAGTCAGTCTGGAACTTCCAACACTAAAGGTCAAGTATGCGATACTCAAACTACAGGATAGATGACTACGCAAGAAAAAAATGATGGTGCAATTTATCAAGAAATAAGATTTTTTTCAGGTTCATAGCATGGGTTTTTTCTTCCTCTTCTTCCCCCTACCTGAAAGCCAATTAATGTAGCCAGAATTGTAATGGACAAATATTGATGAAAGCCTCTTTGAGAAAAACACCTCAAGTTCAGCATAGCATGGGAAAGTCCTTTGGTACAAAAAGGCCTCTCATTCAGGGCAGTTAACAAGCATGTGAGAGACAATAAAAGAGTCAATTGATATTTTATAATCTATGTAAGCCTTGCTGGAGAGTTCAGGCCCACGACAGAACAGGCAATACTCTGTACACTGACTCTCAAATGTGGAGGACAGTGTTCGATATCCTTTTTGAGATCCTTGTGGCAGTTACTAGGTCCAGACCAGAAGTGCACCCGAGATATAACCTCCAAGGTAAATGAGGAGTAGATATTGTTGTCTGTTATACTGAAGGAAACGTGCAAGAATGATGCTGAGGTCAGTGGAGTAGAATCTAGACCTGGCATAGCTACATTTGTTTGAATCTGTCTAGAGCCAAAAGTAAATGACTGACAAAAGAAACTGGCTATTGCTGAAGGAACTGGGATGGCCTCCCAGCTTACATAAACTGGTGGCACTTTGGTTATCCAGACCTGAGGAAATAACCAAGATCTAAATTTGATGATGCATTTTGCATTCCATCACCAAAGCTGCTTGGGGGAAAAAAAAAAAAGTGCGGCTTCCACGAATACTTGCATAAAAGTGTGATTGATAGATGAAGTGCTCCCCAGTGTAAGGTTCAGTTGTTCTTTTGAATTTTGTTTATAGACCTCACGTGCCAAGATGTAGAAGATATTTTCCAACATTCATGTCTGATCAAGTCAGAGTTGCTCATCTACTGAACTATTCATTTTCACTTGATTTACTTTCAGTTGGATGTGCCAAATAGTATCCACCTATATAGCAGAAAGCTTGGTTTCTCAAAAAATTGAAATTCAAAGGCATGTGAGGAAGAAATGTTTTGCACACATGATTGCCATTTAAAAAAAATACTTAGTGATTATCTGGTCTTCAGTGAAACCACGATCACCCGTCTATGCATAGAGTCTGTAAGCATTCTTACGCACAGTGACAAACAGAGGAACCATTTTATTAGAGCAAAATATTGCAGACAGTAAAGTAATAGCAGCAAATGCTCACTTTTGCTTTCTTCTTAGAAATTACATTCATTACATTAATTCATACCACACCCTTGAGCTGCATGAGATGTATAAACAAAAGAGTGTCATCATGAGGATAATTATGATTAATAAGTGCACTATATATCCCCCAAACAGAAAGTTAACTGTTGGCACTCCAGAATATTGCTTTTATAAAAACAGGCAGTAGCACTCATAATTTCATCTACTTCTTCCCTCACAGCCTACTTACTTCATTTATTTCTTTCTTATCCTTCTTTGGGTTTTAATACTCACGCAGGGAATTGGTCGACAGATGTAGACTGTGGAGAAGCCAACAACATGTGCTGTTTGTTGCTTTCCCATGCATGATTCCTCGGTGTTTTGTCTGTGTCTGATCAAAAGTGATGGCAAACACGCAGGATAATTTTATGACATGCAGAAGGTATTCTGTTAGGAAAAGGCCAACACCAGCAAACTCGTTTCCTTTGAAGTCTCCAGAGCTGTCACTTTGCCAAACTCAAGCCGGAATCAAAAACATTCAACTGCTGCAGGAAAGGCTGCAGGTCAGTTATTTACTCTATCCCCCTTCTGTAAATAAAAATGTTTAAAGTTGTCAGACTTCATTATTCTGAATAGTGAATGAATAGTAAAATTCAGCATTAAGGTCTCACTACTCAGCACCACTTTTGGTGATCAGAATAACATAAAGCAAGGTAGTGAATTTGGCTTACACACTCTGGTGAAATGTGTGTTTATTTCTGATATTCTGTGTACAGCTGTTGGTACAGTTTTACTCACTTTCATTAACAGTTTCTGCCTTAGGAGAAAAGGGGACCAGCAAAATTTCAGCGCCTAGGACCATTATTCTCACATCTCATCTGCTTTCTTCCTTGCAGACAGCATCAGAGATGTTGGGTTGGCAAACAACGATGATGAATACGGTATGGTTCCCAGGCAGATTGTTTCCAGTCTTCAGATTTTGGATCATTCTGTTGATGTTGTTTACTTTAAGGAATAAAAAACCTAAACAGATTATTAAAACTATGCTACACCTCATTTTCTGAAGACCAGTTTTTAGGGATTTAAGCAATAGATTCAGAAACTTCTATGAAGCAAGGCTTGGAAGGGGCTTTGCACGGTTCTCTCATCTATTCCCCACCGTACTGCCCCTCTCCAAGTGGCCGGATTCTCCCTTCTGTTATTCCTGACAGATGTCTGGAAATGCCGCAGCGCTGTTTGGATAATCTGCACCAGTGCTTAACTCCTCTAGTTACTAGATCACTTATACCAATGTTTATTTTAAATTCCTTTGCTTCAATCTAAGTTCATTATCTCTGATCTTTTGTGTTTATAGATATCTTTTATTTATTTAAAGGCCCATTTCTGTCTCCCCTCTGACTTTTTTATTTTTTCCTAAATTTATCATCACTGCTTTTTCAAATATTTTCTCAGATGCTGTATTTTATAGATTGCTGATGATTAGTGTAGGTTCTTTTAACAATTTTTGCGCCCCAAGCCAGAAAAGGTACATCATTTGAGACCTTAACATCACTAATATGGAACAATTACTTTATATGTTTTATATACAGCATTTGCCCCTTCACAATCCCAGGAGGAGTTTGTCTATAATTGTGCAACTGAATATTCCTATACCTTGCAGGACTTTGTTTTGGGTTTTCTTGGCTTAAATATTAGTTTTTTCACAACACATATTTCACCTGTCAAGGTCATTTTGAATTCTGTCTTCCAGTGTGCATGAAGAGAATCCGCAAATGTGCTGTGTATACTCTCTAATACATCATCATTAATGAAAATATTAGTACTATCAAATTCAGAACAGATTTGTTTGCTTCCCTTACTTGTTTATGCAAATGTCAGGTAGAACAGTTGTCACCTGTTGCATATTACCTATCCACAAAGTTTGTTGCATTTTTCTAAGAATAAATTAAGATGGTTTAGTACAATTTCTTGACAAAATGATCTTGGTGGCTATACAATTCCTTGTTTTCTTCTGTGTGCTTACAAAGAATTTTTTCTCTTTTTTCTGAAACTCAGTGTTAAACCAGCTGGCCTACTATTCCTCTATTCCTCCATTTCTTACTTTTTAAAGAAAAGCATTTTCATCCTCTGTGGTCTCAAAGATAAAAGCCAGCAATTTCAGGTTTACATGAGTTTTTTTCTAAATCTGCTTTGATGAATTTTGTTGGGCCTAGCCAACACCTCACTTTCTCAAATATGCCTTAACATTTTCTCTCACTGGTTTAGTTATATCTTTCTCAGTGCTGCTACATGTCTTTGGTGCCTAACAGATCACTACTGAATGACTTAGCGAAGACTGAAGGGTGAAGGCATAAAACACTTGAACAGTCTCAGTATCACCTGACGTTCCTATTGAGTTGCAAACTGACTCATTTATTTTCTTTCCAGTTTCTTCCTACCCTTTAGTCCTTTGTTGTTTGTATCCCATTTCTCGCATTGCCTTTCCGTTCATGTCCAAATTATCATTTCACATCTATATTTTGTTGCACCATATTGACAGGTCTTTCTCCATTTCTCTTTTCCTTCTTACCTTGAAATAGGTTATCTGCATGAGGATGAATTTCTCCACACCACACAAAGGTTACACGGATGTTTCAAATACACTGTCTTGGAGACAATGTCTGTGTTATAGTAACGGATCTTACTCAGCAATACCGGGCACTTTCAGATTATCAATTCTATACATCTTTGATCAGCCAAAATTACTCTGAAGAGGTTGTTAGAGATTACTGGTGTGTTTTCTATGAAGACATGTACTTGAAAAGTTTGGAAAATCAATTTGGCATACCAAGGCACTCATTTGACAGGAAAGGGTTTTGTTGTTTTTTTTTGTTTTGGTTTGTTTGTTTGTTTGTTCTGTGGGTTTTTTTGGTGTGCCTGGCATTATTTGCCAAGTATCTTAATTTTAGCAGAGAGGATTTTGTGAATATCTTAACTGTTAGGTAAACACTTAAATGCATGCATACACACTCTGTGGGAGGGGCTGGCAGAGCATAGCTCTTGCAGCACTGTGAGTGCTGCGCAGAGCTGTATCTAGAGAGATTACTGAGGCTAGGTGAGTAGAGGGGAAGGAGAAAGGGAAATGTGGACAAAGTGAGAAAAGAGCAGGGAAGAGAAATGTACAAATGAATTATTCCATGGAATTTAATTGAATTACATCAGGACTGGATTAGACCTATCTTCTGGTGAAATCATCAAGTAATGGAAATGCTTTGTTAAAGCCAAAGCTCTCCAAAGGTTACTACAGACATTGCTTTTCTGTGCCACAGTTCTGGAGGTTTGTAACTTCTCATTTCTTCCAGAAGCAAAACAAAGCAAGAGTCTCCACCTCTTAAAGTCATTTTCCATTACCTTTACTGCTTAGAAAGTTTCCTTTGCATTGTTTTTTCTCCCTGGACTTCTGTTTGTGTGGAGTATTCTTTACTCCATAGGGGGGGTGTGTGTGTAGGAATAACAGAAAGAAGGGGTGTAGATTTCTTTCTTTGGATTAATGTTGGGATTCTGAAGCCTTTCAACTTATTTTATGGCACTTTTTAGAAAACTTTCACTTCAACAGATACTCTTATTTTTAGTCTAAAATATACTGTAGAGACCTTTTCTGTAACTGAAATTGAAATGGGGTGCTGAACGCTGCCAACTTTCCAAAACCTAAAGAATATTCAGGTACATTACTAGTTGGCTTGTCTGGCCTGCGTAATTCTTCTCAGTACTCTTAAAAAGAATTTTCCTAGGGAAATGTTCTACAGTTCTATAAATCTTTATGGCTATAAAAAGCCATATATTGGTCATGGAAGTAAGATCGTGCAGACTATGGAGAATGGATTTCTTTAGGCAGGCCAGGGAATAGAACAGGGTGTTTGTGATTTTCCAGATTTTGCATTTTCAGTATTCTACAAAGATAGTACTGAAGGATGTGCTACAATTTCCTGTAATGTACACTAGTTTCCAGAGATGTATTTGTGCTCTGAAATTATGCAGCAGGATATATGACCATTTCTCATCTTTGCCCACATTCTGTTTCCTGAATGTTTTTCTGGTTTACTGTGGATTTATTTTGCCATTCTACTGAAATTCTGCATTTCTGGGAAAAGTCTGTTTGTTGAGCATTATTAATGCTGTGGTTGCACATTTCCCACAAGGGCCATCAAATGTATCAGGAAGACATGTTGGAGACTACAGTCTGGTCTTTGACCTGTGTGATTTTGCTTAAGCAAAGAGATGGCAGCAATTGATTACTTGTAGATTCTAGAAAACCAGATGAAGTAACTGTAAAATATTCTTATCCACTGATGCAAAAAATTATATGACAAGTTCATCAATTTTTAATGGAAACTGATAGTGGGTCTGCAAGGGGAACTGAACTCAAATGACTGGACAAATCAATTTTTGCCACGAGATTTGGCCTCTGGCCATTTAAAGCAATGTTCTTATGTGATTAAGTATACCAATGGCCTCTGATGGGTTGCTATGCTGAAATGGAACACTCAAAAAGTTATTTTTTTAATCCCCAAATAGGGAATTTACCTTATTAAGCACAGCATCCATGGCATAAGCATTTCTTCTGACAAAGAAAATTGGGGGTGGCAAAACCAGACAACTTCCCAGACACTTAGGGACATGTGAAGGTTAGTAGGACGCTGATCTGAGCACAGAAAACTCCTAGCAAAATTTAATGCTTGCACAGGGAATTAGATATTTCAAACAAAATGGTTGGTCGTTGGTTGGTGTCTAAAGGAATCTCCGTTGCAAGAGTCCTTGCAATGATGTCTTCATCTTGATCAGGTAAGATTCAGCAAATACCTGTTCTGCTCACTTCTCACAATCCAGCTGGCCATGGTCCTACATGACCACCCCAGGTCATATATAATTCACTCCTATCAATTACCTTAACTACATAAAAACATTTCCTAAATATCCTAACTACATACGAAAGACTGTCATGTGCAGAAACAGTTTTTATTAACTGTTTATAAATAACTTCTCTATGCCCTATTTGATCAATTATGGAGTAGGAATTGCCTGGGTATATCTCTGATACTGCAACCAGCATGTTTATCAACACATTAAAGCATAAGAATTGAACCAACATAGGAGGATCTACCTGGGTAATCTCTAAATGTGCCTGAAGTTCCCACCTAGAGAGCTCCTGTATCAATCAGCCAAATATTTGTGAAGATAGCGCAGAGTTCAATCAATCACCTGATTTTAAGTTGATCTGTTGCCTCAGAAAAGGTTATTATTTCATCTATGCAGATGACTATCTGGGGAGATTCGGGACCACCCAAGGAATTAGTGGCTTAAGTGCACTGGATATATACAGAGGTACAGTCCTAACACTCAGCTACACCAGGGTTACAAATAAAGGACAAACTTGAATTTCATAATTAGAAATCACACATTAAGTTCTGTACCTCTTGACGCTTGTGCTTGTCCTCGCATTCTTTGAATCCTGAAAGTTTCTGGCATCCGTTGCTAAATATGTTCTGTGCATGCTTACACAGATAAAATGATTACTGCGGTAGATATCTTCAAAGAACGCAAGACACCTCTGAAGTTTAGACACCTGTTTATCTTGGACTAAAATTGCAAATGAGTGATTAAGGTCTTGTGAAATGCTGTGTCCACCACAAGATGCCATCCAGCCTTTTCCTGCCATCAGTATTCTCTGTCCCTGCACCACTTCAACATTGGGATGACATGAGCATTTGTGCTGCCACACAGCAAATATTGTTTAGAACAATGAAAATGAATAACTTTTCAGCGTTATTTTTCATCTGGGAGAGTTCCCTGATCCATCTCATGAACCTTGGGCAGGAGTAAGTGTAATTTTGTTTCTTTCTGCAGCAGTGCTGGATTATGCTGCCTTAATGTATCTGTCAGAATACATCTTAAGGCAACTAAACCAGCTTCCTTGTCAAAACATACCCTTTCTGAGTATGTGTTAGCAAGCTTACAAAGCAGGCAAGAAAAGGCAGTAAAGAAGCAACATGAGTGTAGTTTTGTGAGGGAACTGAAAGCAAGAAGGACAGCAGGAAAGAAGCCATCTTTTGGGGCACAGATGAAAAGATTGGTTAGGAAAGTGTAGTTAAAAATCATACCAGCAAAGGTTCATATATGCTGCATTGTGAATAAGCAAGTCTGCAACAAACAAACGTATTTCATAAAATCAAAATTTCTTCCTAATTGCAGACAACTCTGAAATGCCCTGACATCCAGCACCTTATAAAGCAGAAGAGGCCTTTTCCCTTCTATTCCATATTAAGAGAAGCTGATGAAGGCTTATTACAATTGTTATACTGATTGTTTCAGTAATTCATTGTCTATGAATTATTAAATTAATTTTGTTTCTAAGAAGGGAATTATGAAAAACAATTTTCCAATGCATTATTTTGGTCATGCTGGAAATAGAAGTTCCAATTTTATTTCAAAACTCAAATTAGTCTGCCTTTATATATGTTGTTCTAAAGTTCATTATAGGCTCACAAGACTGTAGATCTTGCCCATGAAATAACATAGACAGAATAAAGATATTGATTTTTAAGTTTCTGGCACAAAAACATTTGATTTCCAACAGCTGGTATTGAATATTCTTCTTGAAAATTGCCTGTTCCTTGTAATTGATGGGAACTGGGTTGTTTTTTCAGATTAATCAATTTTTACTCAATTTCAGACTTTTTAGTCATATATGATTTGTGAGTATTTTAAGGCTACGTGCAAAGTAAGAAACAGCTTTTTAGAAGACAGAGGCCTTCCAGATCAAAAAGATTTTCCAATCTTTCTAATACAAATAGTGCATTGTTTGCAAGTGTGACAGTGTAACAGCTATGCATAGACATGTTTAGCAACTAGTGATGTT
This sequence comes from Stercorarius parasiticus, assembly GCA_013396915.1. Taxonomy (NCBI): domain Eukaryota; kingdom Metazoa; phylum Chordata; class Aves; order Charadriiformes; family Stercorariidae; genus Stercorarius; species Stercorarius parasiticus. The sequence continues at coordinate 3,845 of VWZL01005216.1, read as the reverse complement.
TTAAATGCAAGCTTTAAAGCTTCTCATATACGGAGTAACCTTAAGTACTAATTAAGGCAAACAGGATTTGGGCATAGCCTATCCTAAAAGTGTTTAAATATAACAAGTAAGTACAAAAAAAGTAGGAGTGCCTTCGAAGAAGAACAAAGTTCTATTTTTGGGACAATTTTCTTCCCAGATCCTTGGAAATTCTCTGGTCTGTTTCTAATCTAATTTTTGGTTTGGTACACTGAGTACTTAATTGTCTTTCTTCTATTAGTAGAGTGGGACTGGTAGAAAACTAATGTAAGAGACTGTTAATGAAGTATAGATTCACAACATAAAATTCAGGCTCTGTTTTAGTATAAGAAATGATTGCATTCCTGGCCCAAAGGGTGAGATAAGGAATGTCCAGCACCCGGACTCAAGGCACGTGTTAATGCAAATCTCTGCTCCTGAAATAAATGTTTTGAAATTGCCCTCCACCATGGAAGGAACAGTCTGCCTTACCCTGATTCAAAGGGGCTGAATAGATGAAAGACATGATGTCGCATAAAGCAACAGCACTGACGCAGGGAGCCAAACTCAAGTCTGAAGCAGCCTGGCATGACCATCTGACCGGTCTGCTGGGATCTCCACAAAAAAGGTCAGGTAAGTTAGTTATGCATATATGTGGTTAATTGTTTTATTCTTTTTCTCTCAAGTGTTTTTTTCTTTTTTCTTAACAAATAGTAATTTGCTTAAAGAGAGATGTCTGGCTGCTAAATGGCAAGTGGTCTAAGAAGGTCCAGGAACATCAGAAACAGCCTGTTATAGTGACACTGAGTTAATTGCTGGACTCTCCAGCAGATGTAGGGTCTGTTTGGAGGGGTGGGCAGTGGAGAAGGTTTCATGCCACCTCGGCAGCCTGAGACATCTGTGGGGTACCTCAGAGGAAGCCAGTAGGAGCCTGGGGACTTAGTGGATCTGGTGACTCAGGCGGGTCATGTTTAGACACAGTGGTTACCAGGTTTAAGTGAGGTGAGAAACAGCAGAACAGGGCTATTTTGCATCAGTGGCAAAACTCGTGATCTCAAGCTCTTTGGCTCGAAGCCAGGGGAAAGCTCCCATGGAGTCAGTGACTTTTTAGAAGTTCTTGTTTTATTGTAAAAGCAATGAGAGCCAAAGCATGGTGCCTGGTGCTGAATCCTCACACGCTGCACTGGGGAAAATACTGAGCGAAGTGCAGCACTGGCTGCTTCCATTCCAGTTACAGAAATTTACCCTAATGTTCTTGCTCTGTCTTTGTTCCCATAAAACTCCTGCTGCCTTCAGCTAAAGTGCTGGTAAAGATCTAAATTAGATCTTGGTCTAGAAGGAATAGCAAGTGAGAAAAGATCGCTTGGTATCTGTCCCACCAGTACAAATGGGAAAGGGCTCTCAGTAGCTCATGACTCAGCTCAAAGATATTAAAACAAAACTTGGCCATATTAGAATCTTCTGGTGAGTGCATGACAACATTTTTAAAATGATACAGTCGTTCAAGAGATTAAATATGCTGGACATAATAGGTGGGTTTATGCCAGATTTCCCTGTACTCCAAACCCGGCAACTCTACAAATAAAAGTAATACTCACGTGGGGTAGCGGGTCGTCTGAGTCACAGGCATGTGGATGAACCATGTGCTTTTGGTTAGATAACTAACTTGATTTCTACTATCCAGTTGGACCACTTTGGTTAACAAAAGTTGAAATCTGAGTCCCCTGCCATAGGAGACCAAATATCTACGTGTTTTCCAGCTTCTCATAGACAGTAAGAGAATAAAAAAATGCAGTGTCAAAACCTATCCAATAGAACATAAGCTTATCCAACAGGCCTTCTGGCTTCCAGATTCATATATTATCCTCTCACTGTATCACACATTGAACTCCTTTTAGCATTCTTTGGCAACAGACTTGCACAATCAGGGGGTAGATTTTTGGCTATTTGTATTTAATAACAGAAATAAGCAGAAAAAAAATCCTATAATTCGCATTGTTTATGAATACACCATATTTAGCTACATCAGGAATTCAAACTGGAATCATGGACTGTCCATTCAGAAGCAGCCATTTCAGACTTAGAGAGATTCTCTTTCAGTGGGAGGTTTAGGTGTTCTGTTCTTAGCAGTTAGCTGTGATGTTATCCACCTTGGAGTGGAGATCTAGCATAAGACCCAGGTGCTTCCTTGAAAGTCCATGATAAATATTGCGCTCAACTGGGCCCCAAACATCTATGTCACCTTAGTACTGAATGTCCCTGGTCCTTGTGCTGACTCTGTGCAAGAGGGATGAATTTCACAAGGAGCAAAAATATGATCTGAAAGTGGATGAAAACTGGAGGAATGTGCTGCCACACTTTTTAAAAAAAAGCTACTCTGACTTCTGCTTTTTTTTTTTTGTTTTACTTGAACAAAGCAGTATTTTCAATTTGAGGACCAAAACAACGTCTTTTGTTCTCATCTTGATAACCACTCCACAAATTTGTTATTTCTGGAAGTAACTTGTCTGTGATTGAAACACTGAAAGAAACTTTCCTTTCAGGAATTCTCACTAGACCTATAAGCTCAGTAATTACATTTAATGATTTTCTTTAGAAAACCCCACTTCTTTCTTGATAGGTTTGGCAGCTTATTCCACCTTTTGAATACCTTTGGTGCTACAGAAAGTCTTAACTTAAAAAGAGTGGAAGAAATGGAGTTAGAGAAATTTTATTCTCCCATTTCAGAAGAACTCTAAGGAATACTTACAAATGTTGATTGGGTCATCTGGTAATTATTCTCTTTCCACCCATTTCATTTCCTGGTTTGTGTCCAATACATGACACCTGTTTAGGATCTTTCATCATTTACTTTTTTTTTTTCTTTTATAGTAATGAGCTCAAAGAAACATGCATGATTCTTTAGACATGAAAGGCTTTAAAGTAAGATTTACTTAGTGAGGAACAACTTTAATGACTTTCAGTACAAGATCCCACGTGATGTTTCGTAGCTCTAACTGGCTCAGGGCTATAGTGCATGTGAATAGTGGCAAGACATGAATCACAGCAGTCTGTCCTGCACCACACTCTGATATAAGAAGATGTGGGAGGGAGCAAAGATAGACAAGAACAGGGGGCCATTGCTTATGCATCAAAAAGGAGGTCTTCTAGCTCAGAAAAGATTTAAATTCAAATGCTGGATGTGTAATTTAATAACTGCAACTTTTATACATCCAAATTTTTTAAAAAATGTAGTGAAAATTTTAGAGAATTTCTGAAAATATCACACATTTAAATGCTGAGACAAAAATAGAATCAGGGAGAAAAAAGTTAAGTTGTGTGGGCAAACAAGGGTCCAGAGCTCCAGTTCACTCTGACCTTGTATCATTTTAGTAGGGTAGATGTAGCTTTACAGCGTTAGCCACGGGCCCGCTTTTTGTCAGCTGTCCTTCCTTATGCCTCTGCCGAGCATCAGCTGATGTGCAAAATGCATCTTCCTCACTGCGAGATTTTCAAACTACCTGTTTGAGCATCCCTCTCTAAATGTTTGAAGTTGCACAGAGGGGATGTATAAAAAGCTGAAAATCTGGAGAATTTGTCTATTTGTTTTGTGAACTCTGAACGGTTGAGGTCAGATTCTGAGATAAAGGAGAGTGGTACTCCTCCGAGGTGTTGCAGAGACTCCTGTGGTCATGGGATCAAGGTGACTTGTTGCTCTCTCCTCCAGGACCCACCATAATGCGGGACTCAGTGCTGCCAAAGTAATGTGGGCAGACAGGATATTTCAGCTCATGATTAAGAGCTAGGTCTGCTTATTTCACCAAGATGCCAGGATATACTGGAGATTAGGCAAGGAGGGAGAGGAGGGG